>JBAMBK010001278.1:0-31428 GCA_037043435.1 Drosophila suboccidentalis
CCACAGGCCCCATTAGCTCCAATAATTTAAACTTTTCCTCTCCCACTTACACCTGTTTATCTCACGAACCAGGTGAGTTTTCAAAAGTCTTAGTATGCACATTTGAAAGTAAAGTTGATACCTTTCAATCGGTATATAACTTGACCTGATCGGACAGTCATAGCAAATTTTCCATTCTTCCTGTGTATATATGCTAGTCGCCTTCGCACCCTTCGTGCTGCTTTCGTCACTAGCGCGGACTGCCGTCCGCAGTGATAGTCACCCGACCTTGACCAAATTTGGTCAGAATGTAAGAGACAGTACCAAACAAATAATCTGAGAGTTTGGTTGAGATATCTTAAGAAACAAAAAAGTTTTTCATACTGAGCAATTTCCTGACCTTTGACCCCGATTTAACCCACTTAGAGGTCGAATTTCGCAAAACGCCGTCTTATTGCACGATGAAATTATCTCATCTATGTTGTGTGCAAATTTCAGCTTTCTATCCCTTACCGTTTGGGCTACACGTTGATTCTCAGTGAGTCAGTCAGTCAGTCAGTCAGTCAGTCAGTCAGTGAGTCAGTCAGGACAAAGAGATTTATATATATAGATAGACCTATATCTTGCCCAATCAGTTTTCCTGAGGTTGGTAAACTGAGTTGGGTCTGGCAGTGATTGAGATTCAGAACGAACTCAATATACCTGTGATCTGAGAAGGAATGTTCGCTTACGAACTTTCCACTCAGTGATTAGGTTGCCTATAGAGTGGGACACGAGTGTCAAATCGATGACTTCCTTCCTATCCTTGATAATGAAGGTGGGGTCATTTCCTCTATTCATTATTTCTAGGTTAGTACTGATGATGTAATCAAAAAGTAACTCACCCCTTGTATTTATATTTGAGCTACCCCACTGCGTGTGGTGAGCGTTAGCGTCGCAGCCTATTATGAGGCCGATTTTGTTGCTCGCACAGTCGCTTATTAGGCTCCTCGCGATGTCTTCGGGAATGGGCTTGACATAAGCCTGATTGGAGCTGGCTGGAGCTCCAGGCTTACAGCTGTGTTATCCTCGTTACTGAAATTATGGAGTAGAAAAACACTTAAATGTTTCCTAGCAAGAATGCAGCGTTTGCTACTAAAAGCTTGTAGTCCTGTGATCCCAAACCAGAAACCTTGCCTCCCACCATCCAAGGTTCCTGGATAAGGAAAATATCGGCTCCGCCTCCAGCCAAACAGAGTAGTAGAGCCGCAGAGGCGGCTTTACAGTGATGGAAGTTTATCTGCAGAAGTCTCAATGACATCTGTAGATTTCCCCTCCACCACTGTGACGTTGGCGTCCTCCTCGTCGGATGCCAAATCGGACATGACCTCAAGGTCACCAGTCTGCCACAACTTCTTTAGGTCCCTCGTCAGAGAGGACGCGTCGGAAATGTATCCGTCCATACCCGGACGGGAGGAGCGTCGCCTACTGCTGCGTCTGATTTGTAGACGCGGATGAAGACAGAACTAAAACCGAAGTTTAGTTCTCCTCCAGCCGCGTCGATGGGAGCTAGTGATTCCTTATTTAGGATGATCCCGACGGCCCCGGAGGTCTCGGGCAAGTCCGAGCCAGTTGCTGAAGCGGATGCTTAAAACAAGGAAGGAGCCCAACAGTTTTGGAAGCAATTCGGCCGCCGGGAGTTGGAGGTGGACCCCTGTAGCACGTTTCCCCGGATCAGTATCCGATTCAAGCCCGGGGTGGTTAACAACACAAGACTCAAGCGCAGCAAGCGCGAAGTGCCCTCAGCGCCACCGTCGCAACCCCAGGAGCGGCCGAGCACCTAAAAAATTTCTTTTGACATAATCATCCGTCCACATATCAATGGTTGCCGATACTCCACCATTATCCACTGCGTCTTTTATTTCTTTTGACATAATCGTCCGCTTCTCTTCTGCATCTTTTTCCGCATTTCGGCTCAATGTCGTTGCGTCAGGCAGCAGGTCGTCGCTGTCAACATTCGCTCCATATGTAGCACCAATTTTTACAAAAAATTTCACCAAGCTGCGAAATCCAGTCCCGTTTACTGCGGAAAATGGGCGACAATCCTGAACAACCCACTCACTGCACTTCTCTGTTGCACTTTTCTACATGTGTTGCAAAAAACCCAGCCTTCTAATACAGATTCATCCTCTTTCAAAACGTCACATCATATTGTCCACATTACACTTTTTCCTTTGTGTATTGGAGCTACGGTATATATACCACGATCAATTTTATCTTTAATAATCTCTGCTGTCATTTTTGCTGGCAACATCAAAGAAGTATTGAACTCGAATGCTAATAAACGATCAAGTGAAAAACAAAACGACCGATAATTAGACATTCACACAAAGACACCATGGTGGGCACAAAACACCCGGGTGATACAGAAGTGTTTTGCCTACTTCTATTAATTGCGCATTGCCTTTTTTTTAACTTTCGCTTATTCCTACATTCGTTATGAGTATGAGTGCGACCGGCACGCGTCGCCGAAAAAATACCATGGTGCATGCAAAAAAAAAGAACGGGACATTGTATGAGCGAGTGCGTGATACTGCCGGCATTCGCAGCACACACACAATTTTTTATATGTGTGTGTCTTTGCTTTGCCGGTGTTGACTGATCCCCGATGTTTTGGACATTGCCCTCTCCAAAGGGATCGAGCGGCATAAGATTGGTCAACATCGAGCAGTACCAACATTGAGGGGAAGATCTGGACGACGTCATTGAATACCTCAATGTTCAAATCCACAACGCCGTCTCGCACGCCAATGATAGCTGATATCAGGGAATCTTGATTTGAGTTCTCCTCCGCAGGGGCTGCTAACGCTAACATAGGACCTGAGCAGACGTCTTGAGTTGACGGGCCTAGAGGGTTGGCTTCAGTTAACTGGCCCTCGACTGTTGTAGGTTCTGAAGTCTTTGGAATTTTTTAGGAAATGGCAAACATTTCGTGTTAGTATTTTTCCTCCTTCGTCGACTTTGACAATTTTGCGGTTTTTCTCTTTTACTTCATGTTCTCTATGTCACCTTTCTCATCTCCGCGGTTTGTATCGGCCAATAACTTCCCTTTATGTTTTTCACGGGGGGGTCTATCTTTTTCTTCGGTTTCCAAATAGGCATCGTTTATGTCATAGATTCCGGGAATCTTGTCCTTAATTACCCGGTTGAACATTAGTTCGGTAGGAGGACTTTCAGTGGTGCCGTGTGGGGTAACATTGTACATGTGTACGAAATCCTGAATCTCTTCTTGGAAGCGTTTTTTATTAGCGTATGCTATCTTTAATCGCTTAAGTATTCATTTAAATTTAAGACCTGTACCTGAAATTTTTCAACGATCGGGTGCAGAAAATGGTGTATGCCCTTATGGCGAGGTTTAAAGAGTTCTTTGAGATATCTCCCAATTGCCACGATGCCTTTGTCCATATCATGTCCAGCTATTAAACTCAAATTTGCGGCAGCCATGCTTGAGACAGCGCCGAAGTGGACAGAGGAAAAATTGAAAGAAATGTTTTCAGCATGCCGAACAGTTTTCCGTCAACACACCACCAAGCACTTCATCAGCACGGAACGATACAAAACTATTCAGTTTTTTCGATTTTGGAGAGAGTGCTGCAGGTATTTCAACTGATACCAATATTTATTTTCTTTCTAATCCACTTATTTTTTCATTTAATAGAAAAATCGTTCGTGTCGAGCTTTCGCGTTACATAAATGATGTGGATGAGTCCATTGAGAGCCTTAACAGATACCCTGCTATAAAATCATCATTTTTTCTGTACAACACGCCATTACCGTCCTCAGCGCCAGTTGAACGTCTATTCAGCTATGCTGGAATGGTCAACGGGGCAGAACTTATCGGACAGCCATTTTGAAAAATTGGTTTTATTAAAAGCCAAGAATATATTTTGATCAAAACAAACGAAACCGATTTTTATTTAGTATATAAAGTGCTGGCGAAGTTCTATTAGGATGTTTCTGGAATCGATTTATGAAATCAAGCGCTTATCAGTATCAAGATGTAATTTTATTAAAAAATATTTGGCATTCTGTTTCATTGCTTTTAAAGTCAATAAACGAAACGTGAATTTTATTTCTAGACTTGTCTGGTACCGCAAATAAATGGATAGTTTTAAAAAATACAGTATTTAGTTCCACTGTCACAAATATTTGTTATTCCAGGTAGTGATGTAAATTTGAGTGGAAACATCGATGTCGATGCTCATCAATGTTTTCAAAATGAAACATCGATGTTTCTTGATACATTGGGTCGAAACTTCGATGCATCGATGTATGTCTAATGTTTTAAAACCATACCATTTGTAGAAGAAAAATAGAATTTCTTAGTTTAATAAAGCTCGTTTTCTCTTAACGTATGCTTTAATAGCAGTTTTAAAGTTTCAAACAGTTTTTATCTTAAAAGTATATACACGAACTACGAGGCGAGAGACTTTGAGACATATGTAAGCCTTCTTGTAGCTATAGTACCCAAAAAAACCTCTTTACGCGGTAAAAGGGTAATTTTCTTATCCCTACAGCAATACTGAAAAAAAAAATAAAAAAAATATTTTATTAAAAAGAGGCTATTTTTAGATGAATTTAGGCGAAAGAATTTTAGGCGCTCTCATCAACTTTTTTTTTATTGCATTTTGAAATTTCTATGAAAAATGCACTATTTACATGTTTCTTTTGTCTTTTGCTCGGTTGCTTTGGGCTTTTCATGGTTGCTTTCGATATTTTCATGGTTGCTTTCGATAAAATGGAACGTTTTCCAACACTGCAATTTCTCTTTCATGTCAATTTTTTTGCACGTTTCCAACACTTTTCCTAACGGGATCGAGCAAACATTTTTATTGCTGTCAAATTGTGCAAAAATGGCGTGTTCAGGTTGTGCGGTGACGACACAAGAGTTTGCCAAGTTCACTCAGAGTGAATTAATCGAGTTTTTACGTGCTCACAACATCATCAAAAGCGAACGGATCTGTCCGAAATGTGGAAGTTTCTGCTCTCTTGCAACCCGGGACGAGACAGTGTTTTTTTACCGCTGCCGTGCATCCCATATGCAACAGCGAAACAAAAAAAAACGTGTAAGAGTGCAGTGCAGTTTTCAGGAAAGTGTTCGGAAGAACACTTTTTTCGAAAAGGCACTCAAACCTATCCCTGAAATTTGCAATTTTATAAGTTGGGACTGCTTGCGGTTGAAGGCAGAGACGCTGGACTTGCAGGACGAGTTCGGATGGTGTCGTCAATCAATCGTTGATTGGAAGAGCTATTTGCGGGAAGTTTATATTGACTGGAGTCAAAGAAACAGTCGTGTGCGCATTGGAGGACCTGGCAAAATTGTCGAGATTGACGAGGCCAAGGTGGGCAAAAGGAAATATAACCGCGGTCGAGTGGTAGAAGGTCAATGGGTGTTTGGTGGCATAGAAAGAGAAAGTGGCGATTTCTTTATCTTGCCTGTGGATTGCCGGAACGCAGAGACCTTGCTTTCAATAATTAAAGACCGAATAGCTGATGGCACAACAATTATGTCAGACTGCTGGAAGGCTTATAATTGTTTGGAGGATGAGGGTTTCGTGCACCAAACCGTGAACCACTCGAAGAACTTCGTGGATCCTGAAACGCGTGCGCACACTCAAAATATCGAAAGACTGTGGCGGGACATGCGCGGCGACATCCCACGTTTTGGACGAAGCAAGAAGCATTTCGTTGGATATTTGGCGAGGTTCGAGTTCCGGAAGAAGTTCAAGAGCATCAAGGAGAGGAGACATGAACTTTTCATGGCCATTGGGAGGCTCTATGACCCTAATAGGGACCCCAATGTTGCAGGAGATGCACAAGGATGTTCGGTTAGTAATGTGACTGAAAATTTCATCACCAAAATAGTACGCTGAAATTCTCTGATTGTGATGCTTTTTTATCGATAAAACAAACGTAAACAAAAATAAAATTGCTCTTGTCAGTTGAAAACGAAATTAACAAAGTGAATACCGAGGAAACTTTAATTTGATAACTGAATTGGCGGATACCGGGAACTCCAACAAGATTTTGGAAGCCGTCGTAAATATTTTGGATGAGGATAGCTTGGAAAAGAAACTTCTCAAAAAGAAACAGCCGCGAGAACGCTCCCAGTTATTTTACGAAGAAACAGGGTAATTTTCTGGTTTAAGCCCGCGTGCTCAAAAAAAAAAAAAAAAACAAAAAGAGGGCGATTTATGATGAATTTAGGTTTAATTATTTTTTTTAGGTCTCCATTGGTTTTTTTTTAAAAAAGTTTTAAAATTTCAATGCAAAATGAACTTTTGCAAGGCAGTTTCGATGACTTTTTCGATAAGTTGGAACGTTTTCCAACACTACTTCAAGTTTGGTGTGAACATTTTGCTGTGTAAACTTTTTTGCCGTTTACCAACACTATTTGCAACGGGATCTGTCAAAAATTTAATTTTCGCTTGGTAAAAATTTGAAAAAATGTCGTGTGCGGGTTGTGATTTGACGATGAAAGATTTTTATGCACTTACAGATAGGGAAGATGATTTGTTTGAATTTCTAAGAAATCACAACATCATTCTTCCTGAGAAGAAATGCCCCAAGTGTGATGGCATGTGCAAAATGTGTTCTAGGAACGACTCTATGTATTTTTTGTGCATGTTGATGAGGTTAGTAACTTGTAGTTAATATTGAAAGAAAATGGGGTATAAAGTGTTATTTTTTGGGAGTGTGAGATTGAAAATAAATGCGCCGCAGGCGAAAAATTTTTTTAAAAATAAAATCGCGCGCGCGATTATATATAATATAATATAATAAGATGGCATTCATTTCCAAAAGTTAATTATAAATTATGAAGTTAGCTATCGAGCGGAGAGATTGTGCTTAAAAAAGTTCGTGTTTTCTCCTCCGGTTACTTTTGTCTAGTGACGGGATAATCAAAGTATAGATAAGTTCTTAACATTTCATTCTTACATTTCTATTACATTTCATGTTAATCGATTTAATTTATGTTAAGTAACATTCGTGCTAATAACATTCATATTAAAATTAAAATTATTAAAGAAAATATAAAAATGTTCACTTTGGCGGCAACAATTCGTGTTTGTAACAGTGAATTAGAAATTGTAAGTCAGTGGGCAAAAAAAACGGACTAGGATTAAATCCAAATAAGTCAAAATGTATAGTAATAGGTAAAAGAGGTCTTAATACAGATGCACGCGCTGATCATTCGCATGTAAGTGCGAGCGAGATGAATATATGACTTGAACGGTAAACTTCCAGTAGGCAGTATGGAATTGGCGATAATAAGTGCCCAGTAGAAAATTTAACGCTTAGTGCCTGCTAGAAATTTTAGCTCGCCCGCCAACATTCCCCACCCCATAATTCACTAGCATTCGCGGTGTGTATTACCAACTCTCAAATCTAATTTGGCTAGCCTTACGGTCCGGCGAGTCAGGATTCCTTCCATAGTGAGCACTATCTGACCGTCTCTTGATCGATTAACATCTAGAACTACTCCTTTAGGCCAGCTGTTTCTTTCGCTATTCTCGTCAACTACGACTACGATGTCATCTACAGCAATCGGATCGGGCGACGGCTGAAACCATTTATTGCGACGTGTAAGCGTGGGTAAATACTCCCTCAGCCATCTTTTCCAGAATAGGTCCGCTAATTGGCTTGCAACTCGAAAACCTTTTGCTAGCATAGTGTCGCGCTGAACTTCGGAGCCTCTTTCACGCAATCCGCTGGAGTGGCCCAGCAGAAAGTGAATCGGTGTAAGGGCCTCTGACTCCGGTGACTCCAATGGTACATATGTAAGCGGCCGCAAATTTAGAGTGCACTCAACGTCGGCCAAAGCTGCACGAAGTATTTCTCCTCGAAGGCCATCAGACGGCAGAATTTCAGATACAGTCGTCGGCATAACTATTTTGACAAAACGATGCGCAACGTTTAGCGTTGTATTTTGTCAAATTGTTACATGTATCAGCTCTCTTATCTGGTTTACCGTTAAGTATATGATTGCATCAAGTAAACTGTAAATAATCTTCCTAGTTGCATTCTCCTTTTTCTTAATATGCGTATTATTCTCATTCGTATGCTGAGTTTGGCCGGACAAAAGTATTTTGTCACACCTTGCATTTAGTTTGCATTGATCTGCTGTTGATTGAAAATCAAACCATTGCACTATGGTCCCAAAGCCCTTATTTTTTACATAAATTAATAACTCGAGAATCACACAATATTTTTTAGTCTGGTTTCTTGCATTCAACTTAATGATTCCAATTGAATTTTTGACTGTGGGAAATAGGCGTGGCACCGCCCTTTTCCATATAATTTAATATGCAAATTTTTTGATTACATAGCTTTTTGAAAAAAAAAAATTTTTTTTTAAGCTTTAAACTATTACATTTACTTTACTTTTATTAAATATGTAAATAATCAGCACAATTCTAATATAAAAATTTAAGTAAATTTTAAACGTATTTTTTTCTAATTTTTTTTGTTTGATGGTATCTTTAAGCGTAGGTTACAAATTTATACCTTTTTTTTTGTATTTCCGTCTCCTTAATTTCTAAAAACCTTCCATTAAACTTTTTTAAAATAAAGTCAAAAATTTACGATGCTTTATGCTTGTTCTGTAGCCAAACTTCAAGCAATTCTGCATGCTCGAACTCAAAGTTGCCTGATTTAATTTGCGATTATATGGAATCGGGGAAATTCGGGGACAAGATTTTTGGTGTTTATAAAGAAAAAACATTGACACACAAGACTGCATTTACAGCTACGACAATAAACTTACTTCTACTCCACGAACCAACATTTTTGTGAGGTTATAATCGACTAAAACAACACAGCACAAATGCACATTATGCAATTAACCAAACACTTCTACAAACAAAACACATATACAACCACGAATAACAAACCTGGAGCTATGTTTTCCATAGTTATTTTAATTAATGGGTCTTTTTCTATGTATTTTATAGAGGAAATAAAAGTGAACAATATATTGTGTAAATCTCAACCCCGTGCGCACAAAATAAACTGTCAACTTTGAGAGCCTAATAAAAATGACAGTGACGTTTAAAAAAAAAAAAGGATTTTATTTCTAAGTTCATTGGAATATTTGCTATTGGAAAAAAATGTGTTTCTTGCATAAATCACGATTATGATTTTTTGAATTTACATTAAAAAAAAACGGCATTGGGACCATAGTGCATTGTTACGTCTTATCTTAGTTGAGAGATTGTTATTGCTGATAAGCCTTTTTTCGTTCAAAAATTTGTTTAATATGGGTAAAACAAAGGAATTGAGTGAATCTATTAGAAATGAGATAATTGTGAAGTATAACTCTGGTATTTCAGTACAAAATATCAGTGAATTATACAATATTTCACGTCAAACTATCTATTATCAAATAAATAAATATAAAAGAACCCACACGACAAAAAATGCTGCACGTTGTGGCAGACCACGTAAAACAACTGCCAAGACAGACAAATATATTGTACGGCAGTTTAAGCAGGACGTGTTGATAACTCCTCGATCGGTTGCCAAAGAACTTAAAGAAGCAGCAAATGTTAATGTCAGTGATCGGACAATTCGTAGACGTCTTAAGGAAGCTGAATTTGGAACGTATATTTCCAGAGTAATACCGCAAATAACTTGCCGGAATAAGTTGAAGCGTCTTGAGTTTGCCAAAAAGTATATCGACAAACCAGATTCATTTTGGTATAACGTTTTGTGGAGCGACGAAAGTACTTTTGAGTTTCACTGCTCAAAAAAAAAAATCTACGTCAGGATTCCAAAACAACTTCACAAAAAAGTGACACCCACATGTGAACGAGCGAGCCATGGAGGTGGATCGGTAATGTTTTGGGGATGCGTCGCCTACAATGGCATGGGAGATTTAGTTCCTGTTGATGGAATCATGGAAAAAGGCAAATATTTGAATGTGTTAAACGATCACGCATTACCTTCTGGAGATAAATTGATTGGGGAGACCTTTATATTCCAGCAAGACAACGCCCCGTGTCATAAAGCCAAACTTATTACCCAATTTTTGAAGGATGTTGGAGTTAACACTTTGGACTGGCCACCACAGAGCCCAGATTTAAACATTATCGAGAATCTCTGGGCGTATATTAAAAGAATGCGGAGTCCAAATTTAACAAGGAACCGCGAGGATACAATATCAGAGGTAAAAGCACTCTGGAGAGAGATTCCATTATCTTATATCCAAAGCTTGGTGAAGTCTGTGCCGGGACGTCTGCGAAAAGTGATAGATGCAAGGGGCGGATATATATTTTATTGAATCATTCTAAATCAGTTGTTTGAAACACTAAATTATATTTTTTTTTGACATTTTAACAAAATGTCAAAATACTTACGTCACCGTTTATTTGTGAATAATCCATTTTTATTTTATAACTAATACACATATCTTACTTTTTGTACATATTCTTAAAAGCTTAATACTATACCTGTCTACCATAAATAAATCAAGTTTCTTCTTTTAAGCATAATATCCAGTTGTTGAAAATATTTTGGCCGCTCAAAATGTTCGATGTTTTGATGTCGGACCTTACAGAATTCAGTGTGACAGCATAATACCAAAAATCACTAAAAAGTTGAGAGATTGTTGGTCTTATGCTGCTGTGGTCACACTGTTCGTCAGCTGTGAACAACAAACAAATAAATAACATTGAGCACAAAAATAAAGAGAAAATGCACAGGACTTCTCTTAGCAGCGACTAATATCCTAATTATTAAATTAACAATTATTAATTATAAAAATCCCATCAAAATGTTATTTTTTCGGTCAAATCCCATAAGATTGACCTCTGTTGCTCCTCTTCAATAAGTCTAATTCGCTCTTTGTGTTCCAAGATCTCAATTTGGCTCTTATTTTTCTGCTTGTTGGTCGCCATTGCTGCTCAAAATGATTTCGACTAGTCGAAACACTGAACGAATCGATGTTTTGAAAGGTAAAAAAAAAAGCTGCCAGCTCTCATTAAACAGTGTTGTAAAACACCCGAAAATTTTCTGAGCTGCCCAAATTTAGGTACTGGATACAAGGGTTTAGAAATAGCCTTACAAAATAATTTCGAGCCAGTTTGCAACCCTTTTTTTTATATGGAGTTGACACCTTTCAAACTGAATTTTCAACAACTGGATACTATGCTTTAACAAATAAAAAGTTACATCCGAATGTGTTGTGAATTATTTTTGTCAAAATAGTTATGCCGACGACTGTAGGATAGATTTCGTTGAGCGTACCAATCTTTCCCAGGCACCGCCCATGTGCGGAGATCCTGGCGGAATGAAAACAAATTCCATTTCTGGGTATCGTTGCTCCACTTCTCGAGTCGATATCCGTTCCACTTCGGCTTTTAATATTCTGCTTGCTTCACGAAAGTTGGTCCCATTGTCAGACATCATACGGCGCGGTCAACCACGTCTTGATACGAATGACTTCAAAACGCATAAGAACGAGTCTGTGGACAGCGACTTTGCAATCTCTAGGTGCACGGCGCGCATGGTGAGGCATGTAAACAGGACTCCCCAGCGCTTCTCATGTCGTCGTCCAACGATGATATCAATGGGCCCAAAGTAGTCCACACCCGTGTATGTGAACGGCGGTGTGTGCGGTGACAAGCGCTCCTGTGGCAGATTTCCCATTTCTGGTGGTTCGGGTCGGGCACGTCGTATCTGGCACGCATGGCAAGCAGAAGAGACCTCTCTCACTAAGGCTCTCAGGCCGAAAATCCAGAATCGTTGTCGAAGCTCATTGACCACAATCTCGTCGTGCAGTAGAATGATAGGACGCTTCACGTTGATCTCGACTCTTTCTATTATGTCGATTCTCCCCTTAATGCGCAGGATGCCCACCTCGTCTATATAAGGGGAGCATTTAAATATTGAACTCTTTCGACCTACAGTTCCACGTTCTGATTTCAGGCACTTGAACTCGCTGAAGAACTCCTGTTCATGGCAAACTCGTATCAAGATGACATCCATTTCGGTCCGCTTTAGTTCAAGGAGACTCTTCAATTCGGCACCGGGAATCTTCTTGGTAACAGATCGCAGGAAATCTACTATACGTAGTTGAACGGCTCTCAATTTCTCAATTTTGCTGAATCTCGTCGGGTCAGGTGAAATACAGCTGATTGGCGAAATGTGCTGCGGCTGTATTTCTTCGTGTTGTAGTACCATAAAAAAAACCCCTTTACGAGGTAAAAGTATAGTGACGAAAACATTTCCATGCCCCAAAATTTCAGATATCCAATTTTGTGAAGAAATATATAACATTTTTTATATATGTATGTTAATTTAGTATTTATGCCAAAAAAAAAAGAATATATACAAAATAAAAAAAAAATTGGCACTCCGCACTTTGCGCAAAAAGGTTCAGCTTCTTTGCACCTAAAAAAATAACTTTTTGCGCAGTGCCGAATGCCAATTTTTTTTTTTACTTTTTATGTATATTAATTTTTTTTTTGGCATATTTAATAAACGAGCGGGGGTTGGCGAGCGAAGCGAGCAGGGGGCGGAGCCCCCTAGTATATAATAAATTAGCATATATAAAAAATTTAATATATTTCGTCACAAAATTGGATATCGGAAATTTTGTGGCATGGAAATGTTTTCGTCACTAGACTTTTACCGCGTAAAGAGTTGACACCACACACCTGTTAACTAAGCTATTTTTACCTATAAATATTGTGACTTTTGGATTAATAAAATTAGTGTTTTTAGTACAATCTACAAGAAACATTCGTTCATTTCTATGATCGCACCAGCTTTGCGCATCAAGGAATTCCCTCTCCGAAGTCCACCTGCTTACAAGTGCCAGTTGCGACGCCTTTTCAGTAGTCAGTTTATGTGCTGACTGCTTTCAAAAACTATACACAAACATTTTGGTGACCCCGACACTGGAAATCCGCGTTGCCAACTGGGCGACGCACGGTGGGCGATTTGGCAGATCTAGCGTAACGAAATACAAATTATTAACAGTTAAAATCCATTAAAATTTTATCTAAAACCGATAGACAAATGTTCATTAAACAAATCGATAAAATCAAAATCAATAATATCGATATCATTGAGCAGCTGTGAGCTTTTAAAGAAAACAAATGTTAGTACAACTATTTTTAGAGGTTAAAAAGAGTTTGCTACACGTACTTTGATTGTTGGATAACTTTACTGGCTGTAGCATTTTGGATCTGGTTTTTTTGTTTTTACAAGCTTCAAGTATGTATTAAAAGAAAATAAATGTTTTGTGACCTGTGAATATATGTTGTAGAATTAATTTTAGCTTGACACTAACATGCTTTTTAATACCATATTTGTAAGCAAATTCCATCTTCTGTAGAGTAAAACTATGTGAGGCACATATTGGCCTGAAAAAAAAATATAATTTTGTGAAATTGTCCAAGATCAGCTGCCCTGGGCCCCCATGCTTAAATTATGGATTTTTTCAGAAACCATGTCAGTCTGCAGGCGCACAATTTTTAGAGTATGGCATGGAAAAAAAGACGCTTCACACAAATTTTCAGCTGTACTCGACTTTGTATTTTCGAATGTTGTTGACAAATCTAAATTTTCTGAGCGGGACTATAATTCCATTGTTGATGAAGTCAAAGTTTTCTGCAAAAGGCTGTCCGAAAAGTGGAGAAAATGCAATAGAGATAAAAAGCGATTCGAGTGCAACAACGCAGATTGGTTGAACGAAGATTTAGTTCTTTTACGTCCAGACATGAAATCAGGTGCGGGACGAAAGAAAAAGGACATAACTGATTGCCACCCAAAACGTCAATGCACGAAAGTTTCAAATCTCATCGAAGGCAACACTTGCGATGAGCTTATAAGAGCAACACGCATTAGTCTATACAAAAGTGGAAAAAGAAGTGCTTCAGATATTGTTTCAATGGTAGCCACAGATCCGGATGCATCTAAAAAAATAAAAGGAAGCCTGGATGTAGACCAACAGCTGCCAATAAAATATACTCCTGAGGAAGCGTTGGCCCTTTACATTGATGGCGATTTCACCAAAAATTCATATAAGCTTTTGCAAGCTGGTACAAAATCGGGAAAAGCTAATATTTTCCCAACATACGATGTTCTGCGATCCGCTAAGAAGATGTGCTATCCGGATTCGGTTAGAACGGAAGAATGTCTTGCAGAAGTTCCGTTGCAAGAGATGCTGAACCACACAATATCCAGAATTGTTGAAGCCCATCCCGATGCATTTAGTCAAATTTCAGTTGATGAAGGCAAACTCGAAAATTTGATACTCTATTCTAAATGGGGATGCGATGGGAGTTTTGGTCACGCAACCTATCGCCAAAGTTTTAGCAATTCAGAACTTAAAATGGCAGACCAGCATGTGTTCTTCATTTCTATTGTGCCGCTAGAAGTGCTATTGGGAAGCCATATACTTTGGAAAAATCCTCGTCCATCATCGACTCGGTATTGTCGACCTCTGAAAATATTGTTTGCCAAAGAGTCTACAGATTTGGTTAAAGTCGAGATTCAGAATATACAAGCTCAGATATTGGAAATCGTGCCCACTCGATTGAGCCACTTTCAAGTTGACCACAAACTGCAGCTTACGATGATCGACGGGAAAGTTTTTAGCGTAATTGCTGAAACATCATCGCAAACATGCGGCATTTGTAAGGCCACACCTAAATTGATGAACGATATAGATGCCATTAACAGATTGCCAAAAAACAATGACTTATTTAAATACGGACTGTCCACCATGCATAGTTGGATTCGTTGCTTTGAATGCGTGCTACACATAAGTTATCGGCTGCCCATTAAAAAGTGGCATGTCCGTGGCTCAGATAAGAGCATAGTCGATCAACGAAAGGCAACAATCCAAAATAGGTTCAGGGTCGAAATGGCATTATTGGTAGATATTCCAATGCAAGGCTCTGGCAACACTAATAGTGGTAATACGGCAAGAAGGTTTTTTCAAAATTACAAATTGTCTTCACAAATAACAGGAGTGAGTCAGGAATTAATTAGAAGATTCGGAGTAATTCTGCGCTGTATGGTCTCTGGATTTTCAATAAACACAGAAAGCTTTCGCAAATATGGGTTGGATACTGCACAGATTTTCGTAAGAAAATATCCCTGGTTTTACATGCCTTCCTCAGTGCACAAGATTTTGATTCACGGAGCGGATATTATTGAAAGCGTGCCATTACCATTAGGCATGATGTCGGAAGAAGCATTGGAAGCCAGAAATAAAGATATACGAAATTTTCGGCTTAAGCATACTCGAAAAAATTCGCGCTTAAATACGATGCAGGACCTAATAAACTCATTATTAGTCTCTTCTGATCCAGTCATAACAAGCTTGTGTAAGACTACATCAAACAATGGCAGCAAAACATTAGTTTTTGATAGCGAAGTCCAAAACCTCCTAATGGATTATTCTGAAGAATCTGAAAATTCCAATTCCGATTCGGACAACTAACCCGAAATATTTGATGTTTCAAAAAATATTATTCACAAAAAAAATTTAAAAAAATAAAAAAATAAAAAATTAAAAAAAAAAAATTTTAATTATTAAAAAATAATTTTTCATGTTTACTTTTATTCCTTTTTGGGCTAATATATCATAAAAATGACCAAATTTGTCAAATACTCTTTAATTTTTGAGTAATTAATTTCGTTACGCTAGATCTGCCAAATCGCCCACTGTGCAGTGGTTGCGTTTTTGACTCGGTCTTTCATATTTTTGTCATATTCGGCATTGTTTTTTCAAAAGTTACTCACAACATTTTGGCTCCGTCCAATTTTTTAACGATTTGGATGTGGCCAAGATCACTTTTGTGATAGGCCTGGATTTGGCCTCTTTCGTACTCGGAAAATTGCTATTCACGACATATTTTTCATTTAACATAAATAAAATATATTAAACTACAAGTTTACAAACAAATTTTGTCGATTTATGGCGAAATTTCATCACAAAATAAAACTTCATTCAGCTGAACCTATTCAGTTGAACGAAAAATAAAGCACTAATTTGTTACTCTTCCAGAAGATAAAATAAATAAGCAATAAATATTAAGTTTATGAAATTTATGCTTTAGCATCAAATTATTAAAGGATCAGAGAATTATAGAAAAACAATTTCATGTAAATCGGAACATTGGTTTAGGAATTACAGCCCAATTCCTACCACGGCAATCATGAACCTATTCAGTTGATCGGCAGTGTATATATTTGGAAAGGTCATTTAATTTTCGTTCGAATGATGCAAAAATTTCCTTAACCCATTGAGTACCCATAGAATATTTTGAATTTTTGCAAAAGTCAACTTTTTCAACTTTTTTCCTCGATTTTTCACAAAAAATATTTTGATGCAAAAAAATTCTTGGAACAATTGTAAGAGTAACTGCAAAAAATATTTTTGTGAAAATTTTTTGAAAACTGCAAAAAAGGCACATTTTGCATGAAAATGAGGAAAAATGGGTTAAAATGGTAATTTTTAGTCCTGAATGCACTTACTTGACTGAGAATCAACGTGTAGCCCAAACGGTAAAAGATAGAAAGCTGAAATTTGCACACAACTTAGATGAGATAATTTCATCGTGCAATAAGACGACGTTTTGCGAAATTCGACCGCTAAGTGGTCTCAAAATCAAGGTCAAAGGTCACAGAATTGCTTAGTGTGAAATACTTTTTTGTTTCTTAACATATCTCAACCAAACTCTCAGATTATATGTTTGGTACTGTCTGACTAAATTTGGTCAAAGTCGGGAGACTATATCATATAGCTGCCATGCGAACGAATCGGATGAAAATAGCCTTTAGTATGAAAAACTTTTTTGTTTCTTAAGATATTTCAACCAAACTCACAGATTGTATGGTTGGGACTGTCCTTTACATTCTGACCAAATTTGGCAAAAGTCGAGATGACTATATCATATAGCTGCCATAGGAACAACCGGAATGGACCAAAATAAATGGTCAACCCATTTGCGTCATCTATGCTCAATTTAAGACTATTGCACCAGTAAACCATAGCTCTAAAATGAATTCCTGGTCCGCGCTTATGATGTCTGAACCAAACTCATTTTTTCGAGCATTTGTATCTTGCGTCCGTGGACCTGTCCTACAAACTTGGTGTCAATACTCTTGTTAGGACCAGGACTTTCAAAGTCTCGCACAAGTCAAAGGACGAAACGTCCTTAAATCATAAATTTCAGCCTTGGGAACCACGATTTCGCGATTTGTCAGTCGCAAAATGAGCTGCAAATTAAAACCATTTTGTTTCGAAGCAATATTTTCTTCCTTGTACCTGTGTTCTTTATTTGGAGAATATGTACAACCTACTTTAATTCAATTTCAACAGAATTGTAATAAAGTATGTGTGACATGTTTCTGTTACATTAAAGCTGGAGGTCCAAAAAAAAAATTTTTTTTTGGGGCCAAAAAGTCGGTTTAATTCTCCTGACTAATTTTCGAAGATAGAGCCGCCCCGGCAAAATCCTCAGTTTTAGGCGGTGAAAATCGATCTTCAAAGGACATTGAGTCCTTTGGTTCTATGGAATTTTAAAAGTTTTTTTTTTTTTTTTTTTCATTTACCATAAGAATTACGTTTGACTTAATAAACAGAAGTATAATTCATTTTTGATCTTATGCCAGTCTCTGATCGAGCTCTCGGGCAGTAATTAATCTTATGTGAAATCTTTCTTTTCAAAAAGAAGGTTTAATTATGTACTAATAACTAAGCATAGTGGCGAGAAACTAAACCGCAAGACCCCTGCTAACAAAAGCTTCGCATCGGCAGCCCCCGCTACGTTTAAGATATATATTAGAAACCGAGAAAAAAAATAAAAATGGGAAAAAAGGGTTGGGAAAAGGAAAAGAGGAACAGGGTTATTCAGTCTGAGATCGAACATCAATATTATTAAGCGCTACAATTTTTCTTGTTGCTATTTGAGCTTTTTGATCTCTGCTTGAGATCGAGGTATCAAATCTTTGCACTTTGCGCAAAAAGCTTTAGCTTCTTTGCACCTAAAAAATAACTTTTTGCGCAGTGCCGAATGCCAATTTTTTTTTTCCTTTGTATGTATATTAATTTTTTTTTTGGCATATATAATAAACGAGCGGGGGCTGGGCGAGACGAAGCGAGCAGGGGGCGGAGCCCCCTAGTAGATTACAAATTAACATATATAAAAAATTTAATATATTTCGTCACAAAATTGGATATCAGAAATTTTGTGGCATGGAAATGTTTTCGTCACTAGACTTTTACCGCGTAAAGAGGTTTTTTTGGGGGATATCGAGAAATTTTTGCCATCGCACCCTGCTTTTGACAAAACCAACTTTATCAAAAGGTATTTATAAATGATAGCCCGAATTCTTATTTAACGAAAATGAACTGTCTGGCAACACTGGGTACACATGCAATGCACAAGTATAAAGATAAATTTTCTGTTTGCAATATTAAGCAATTAATTAATTATATAGTAAAGAAGAATAAATAAAATAAATTTACAGAGAGACTCTAATGCTTAACTCATTTGAATAAATTAAAGTCGCGTTGTCACATAACAAAACTAAACTTTCTGGCAGCACTGGTTACTTTAAGCACTGGTTGAGAGCACCACTTGCAAGCAGTTTATTTCCCGCATTACGCTCCAAGCAGTGTACATACTGCACATGTACATGCAGTAGTGTAAAGGTAAAAAGTTATATTCAGTAGATAGGTAATTTCTCGCCCAAACAATTGGACCGATATGTGTTATATGTAAAAAAACGCGAAATTGAATTGTCTACAACATATAATATATTTAAAAGTGATTTGATGTGTAGATTTTTCTTAAATTGTCAAAATGTGGGAAAAAATATCTTATTTCACCTGTAGCTGTTTACCTTTTTACTTGCAAGCAGAACTTTGAAGGTATGCCTAAAAGCCCTTCGAAACGCCTTTCCAATGACATGTAGTACATATCTGCAGCTTCTGTACGTTTGGATGCTATGGGGGTGTTAAGGTTGGCGGTTTTTAGCGATTTCCCGCTAGACTAGCGATATTTTCGAAAAAGTCGCCGAACAAACGTTTCTAGATTTTTGAGCGGGAACATGTCCTCGTTCATACTGTCAAGCTAAAACGACGAATTTGAATCTGTACTAACAAACAAACGAACATATCTAACAAGCAGATCTGACTGTGTCATCTCGTTATTGAGAAGGGCACCAAAAATGTGGGAAAATAATTTATCTTTTGAACCAGTAGTCGGACCTTGATGATTGCGGTGTCATTCGACGCGTATTTTTATTAGAAACATTAAAAAATTAAACATGTTGACCAAAAGGCTCCAACGGCCCCACTAGCTCCAATCATTTAAATTTTGCCCCTTCGACTTACACCTGTTTATCTCAACGAACCAGGTGAGTTTTCAGAAGTCTTAGTATGCACATTTGTAAGCTTAAGCTGATACGTTTGGATCGGCATATGGCGCGGCCTGATCGGACAGTCATGGCGGTTTTTCGCGATTCTCCCTGCTTATATATGCTAGTCGATCTTTCGCACACTTCGTGCTGCTTTCGTCACTACGCAGACTGCCGTCCGCAGTGATAGCTGCCATGAGCGGAACCAAGTCCGGATGCAAAATAACCTTTCAGCTAGAAACAACTGTTTTGTTTCTATACAGATATCTAACAACCAAACTCTCAGACTGTACAGTCTGGGACTGTTTCATCTACGCTCTGACCAGAAGGGCAGCCAAAAGTTTCGGATTACTTTATCATTTTGCTGCCAGTAGCTGGACAATCGGATGATCGAGGTGACCTTTCGTACGAACGTACTTTTTTGTTTCTTAGAGATATCTCAACCAAACTCAGTGATTGTATGTCCGGAACTGGCTCCTACATTCGGCCCCACTTTGGCTCCAATCATTTGGATCTTGCCCCTATCCACTTACAGCTGCCTATCTCAGGAACCAGGTCGAGTTTGCAAAATAGCCCTTAGTATGCACATTTGTGGGTAAGTTAAGTTGTTACCTTTCGATCGGTATCTCAGCTCGACCTGATCGGACAGTCATTGCATGTTTGTGACCGTTTCTTACCTGCTGTACCATATGCTAGTCGCTTTCGCAAACACTTCGTGCTGCTTTCTTTACTAGCGCGGACTGCCGTCCGCAGTGATAGCTGCCATAGGAACAATCGGATGCAAAATAACCTTTAGTAGGAACAACTTTTTTGTTTCTTAAGATATCTCTACCAAACTCTCAGATTGTATGTTTGGGACCGTTTCTTACACTTCTGACCAAATTTAGTCAAAGTCGGATGACTTTATCATATAGCTGCCATAGGAACAATCGGATGCAAATTAACCTTTAGTATGAAAAACTTTTTTGTTTCTTAATAGGCAATTTACACTAATAGCCAATTTACACTGAGACCGGTAAGCAAAAAGCCTTAGCTTGCGGCGAAAGTCGTTTACACTGGTAGGCCGGTTGAAAAAAAAAACCGATATTTTGATAAGTCTAGTGTCAAATCGTGCGAAATTAATTAATACTCATTGTAAATAAAGGCGAAAAAAATAACAAAATGGATCCAAAAATAATTGCCGCAGTTACAGCGCTGTTTTTGCGAGGGGTTCAAAGTGATGATTAATTCGTTGAATCATGCATTAGAGGAGACGTCCGGATCAGTTTGGGCGCACGTAAGTAAAAAAGTGCATTTGTAGACAAGAACGGTAATTTTCCACACTTTTTATAGGAACGTAACGGCGTATTCTGGGAGAAAGACGTGCCCAACATGTCCGATGGTGTATTCAAATCTCTTTTTAGGATGGAGCGCGCCGCTTTCGACAAGTTGGTGCAGGCACTTCCAAATTTTAGGAACTGCATCCCATTACAAAAGCGAGTTGCAGTCGCTGTATTTGCAATGGGTTCTGCCTCGGAATATTTTGTTATTGCCTGGACGTCAGGAGTGTCAACGCCCAGTGTTTGCTTGATAGTGAAGGAGTTTTGCCGCCTGGTGTGGAAGAATTTGGCACACATTTATTTAGTACCAACTTTTCTAACGCAGGCGAGAGTGGAAGAGTGCGTTAGAGGGTTCGAGGAAATTGGTTTTCCACAGTGCTTTGGCGCAATTGGTAATTATAAAATAAGGTATTTGACATTTAGCATTAAAACAAAATGCACTTATATTACAGATGGCTGCCACATTAAAATTCAGCCGAAGGCGTCCGAATCGACGGACTACCACAATTACAAGGGCTGGAACTGAACAGTGCTTCTTGCCCTTGTGGATCATAAGTATGTCATATAACATAAATTGACTGTCTGCTTATAAAAGTATTGTCGTTCCAGATATCGATTCATGTACATAAATTTTGGCAGTCCAGGCCGTTGCAACGATTCTGGCATTTATGAGAAGTCTCTTCTTAAGCCATTAATTGAAGCAAGCGATCTTCTCGATGCCAATGCCAGAGACTTTGGAGGCACGAGGGTTCCAGTGATGCTGATAGGGGACTCAGCATTTAAACTTTCAGCCACTTTAATGAAGCCATACCCTTTCAGCGTAACCGCGAACAAGGATGAAAAGTTGTTCAACTACCGCATCGCAAAGGCCAGACGCGTTGTTGAAAATGCTTTTGGCCACTTAAAAGCAAGATTTCGGCGACTTGGAAAAGGCCTAGACAACCGAATTGAGAGCTCAAACTCAATCATTAAGTGCTGTTGTGTTCTGCACAACTTTTTAATCGAGCAGAAGAGCACGGTTGAAGAACTCTGGCACGAGCATGAGGGTGTTGACGAGCTCGATTTCGAGTTCGAGGTTGTATGGGCTAGCCAAAAATCCAGAGCTGAAGGGATACGATCTGCTTTGGCGAACTATTTTTGTGCTCAAGAGCTTCAATAAAACATTTAAATAATTAATTTATTTTGTTTTTCAACTTTTTTATTCTTGGACCAAGCGACTAAAAATTGTTACCATGTTGTCCATGGCTGAAGCAGACCTATCTGCAGCTTCGGCCAACTTCACCATTGCCTCTGCTGCTGTGCTGCTTATCTCTTCCATCCTCCGGCGATGCATGTCTAGAGAGCTGGGTTTTGGTTTCGGCTGCGAAGTTGACGAGCTGAGGGTCGAAGCTGTCAGCGGAGTGCTCGCCAAGGGCATCTAACAATGACTCGTCCACCGCTAAATTCCAGAGTCGCACTTCATTTGCTCACCTAAAAAGACGTTTTTATAATTTTATTCAAAACATTTAGTTGATCAAATTACTTACCCAAACTTTCCTCAACCACCCATTCCGAATGAATGGCTTTTGATACTGAAAGCATCTGGGATAGCTTTCCAAAGTGCACCCAGGCTGAGGGTGATCCGCCAGACAGACCAACTTCATTTTTCTCTTGACTGCAATACAAAAATAGAAATCTTTATATAAATAAATTCATCGTTATAATTGTAATTAATTAAACATACCTATATCTCTTTTTAAGTGACTCTATTTTTTTTTTGACTTCTAGAGCAGTTAAGTCCATTCCATATCCGAGCATCTTGCCATTTCGGAGTACACATGCACATTTTTCTTGGCCCCGCGCAGATCAGCCATGCTTTCATCCCAAACTTCTAAAAAAAGAGTTTCCAGCCCCTCGGTCCATCTTTTGCGCTTCCTCGTGCTATCTTTTTCCTCTATATTAAATAGAAATTATTATTATAAATGGAATATACAAGAAAATACAATTTTTAAAAAATTTCATACTTGCTGCGCTCATTATTTTGATTTGAATTGTCATTTTTTTGTGGTGGCAAATCGATTAATTATCAATTTTGACCAGAGCTGCCACCTTTTATTTATCAAAAATAGGCCGGTAATGACGCCGGTATCAATACCGGCACGCCGTAGAGCCTTTATTTTTAAACCTAACTGTCAAATTTTGTATGGTAAAGGCCTACTTACGGGCCGTATACCGGCCTTTTTCGTTACGGCCTCATACGGGTCTCAGTGTAAATTGCCTATAAGACCCGTATGGAGCCGTAACGAAAAAAAGCCGGTATAAGGCCCGTAAGTAGGCCTTTACCATTCAAAATTTGACAGGTTCAAATATAAAGGCTCTACGGCGTGCCGGTATTTGATACCGGCGTCATTACCGGCCTACTTTTGATCAAAAAGGTGGCAGCTCTGGCTAAAATTGATAATTGCCAGTTATTTGGTCTTCTTAAGGGAAGATTTCGTCGTCTTAAGTACCTCGATATAAAGTCTCCTACTTTTGGGAACTACATTATAATGGCATGTTGCCTGTTGCATAATTACATCCAGCTGGACACTGCATTTGAGGATGAAGACTGGATGGAAAACGAAGACATAGAAATTGAGGAAGTGCCATATTCGGAGATCTTAGGTAAATCAGAAAGAACTGCTCCAGAAGCTTCAAGAAAACGAGATCTAATTAAAAATAAAATAATATAAGCAAAACAATTTCGTTTATAAAATATTTTTTTTATTCAAATTAATTTGGTTGGCTGGACTGGGTTGATATTCTTTCAATAAGTTTTTCCAGCAAGTTGTTTCGAGCCAACTGAATAGTGCTATTATCTTCTATTGCAACTCGCAGCTTTCGGAGCTTTTCGGTGCGAGTAGCATCGGCCTCTATTATCTTTTTTTTTGGTAATATGAATTTCTTGCCTCGTCATCCGCTTGCGTCTCCCTGAGTTAGTGCTTTGTGCTTGCTCTTCATAGCTCTTTTCGTTCGAGAAGTCTTCGGCATGAAGCTGTAGAGAAGTTGAATTTACCCCCAAAAAAACCTCTTTACGCGGTAAAAGTCTAGTGACGAAAACATTTCCATGCCACAAAATTTCTGATATCCAATTTTGTGACGAAATATATTAAATTTTTTTTATATGTTAATTTATTTTATACTAGGGGGCTCCGCCCCCTGCTCGCTTCGCTCGCCAACCCCCGCTCGTTTATTATATATGCCAAAAAAAAAATTAATATACATACAAAGTAAAAAAAAAATTGGCACTCGGCACTTTGCGCAAAAAGCTTCAGCTTCTTTGCACCTAAAAAATAACTTTTTGCGCAGTGCCGAATGCCAATTTTTTTTTTACTTTGTATGTATATTAATTTTTTTTTTGGCATATATAATAAACGAGCGGGGGTTGGCGAGCGAAGCGAGCAGGGGGCGGAGCCCCCTAGTATAAAATAAATTAACATATAAAAAAAATTTAATATATTTCGTCACAAAATTGGATATCAGAAATTTTGTGGCATGGAAATGTTTTCGTCACTAGACTTTTACCGCGTAAAGAGGTTTTTTTGGGGGATATCAGAAATTTTTGCAATCGCCTCTGCTTTTGACAAAACTACTTTGTCAAAAGGAATTTAGTGTTTATAGAAAAATACCTCAGTACCATGACCAAGGGTCTTACCTATATAACTTGGCAATTATAAAACCAGAGCACATAGTTTCGACCCCTGATCTTTGCTGACAGCCGCCTTCTGATTAAACAAAAACAAAATGCTGTCTGGCAACACTACGGTACTCATACAATGCACAATATGAAGATCAATTTTCTGTATGCAATATTAAGCTATTAATTAATTAAATAGTAAAGACAAATAAATAAAATAAATTTACAGAGAGACGACTATTATTAACTTATTTGAACAAGTTATAGTCGCGTTGTCACATAACAAAGCTAAACTTTCTGGCAGCACTGGTTACTTTAAGCAAGCAGTAAACATGCAATTAATGAAGGAAAGTAAAGGTCTATATAGTTAATAGGTAATTTCGGGCCTTACCGAATTTTTACAGATATGTGTTACATGTAAAAAAAAAGCGGAGTTAAATTGCCTATATATCACATATTTTAAAGTGATTTAAAACGCAGATTTTTCTTAAATCGCCAAAGAAATATTTTTCCACCTGTAACTTTTTACCTATGTACTCCAAAAAAAATATATATTATATATATTTATAAATATATTTCGATCTTGCTGTAATCGGAAATACAAAATGTTTCATCTGCCTCAAAAAGAATTCAGTATCATTTCCACATGCACTGCAAGCAGTGCAAGTAGTGTACATGCAGTAGTATACATGCAGTAGTGTAAAGGTAAAAGGTATATTCAGTTAATAGGTAATATCTTGTCCAAACGAATTTTGACAGATATGTGTTATATATCAAAAAACGCGAAATCAAATTGCCTATAACATATAACATATTTTAAAGTGATTTCGTGTGTAGATTTTTCTTAAATCGCCAACAATGTGGAAAAAAATACCTTATTTCACCTATGGCTGCTTACCTGTTTTCTTAAAACAAAAACTTTGAAGGTATGTCTAATAGCCCTTAGAAATACCTTGATTAAGATTATATCTGGATGCACATCGTGCTAGATGCTATGTGTTTTTAGTTTTAGCGGTTTTTAGCGATTTCCCGCTAAACTAGCGGTTTTTCGAAAAAGTCGTAGAACAAACGTTTCTAGATTTTTGAGCGGGAACAAGTCCTCATTCAAACTTTGAAGCTAAATCAACGATTTGATCCAACAAACTAACAACAGCAGACAAACAGACTGACTTTTCATCTCATTTTCGGAAGGCGACTAAAAATTTCAAAATTAATTATCTTTTGAACCAGTAGTCGGATTTTGATGATTGAGGTGTCATTCGACGCGCATTTTTATGAGAAATATTAAAAAATTAAAAAAGTTGACCAAAAGGCTCCAGCGGCCCCATTAGCTCCAATCATTTAAATTTTGCCCCTCCCACTTACACCTGTTTATCTCACGAACCAGGTAAGTTTCCAAAAGTCTTGGAATGCACATTTGTAAGTTAAATTGATACCTTTCGATCGGTATATAACTCGACCTGATCGAACAGTCATAGCAAATTTTCCATTCTTCCTGTGTATATATGCTAGTCGCCTTCGCACCCTTCGTGCTGCTTTCGTCACTAGCGCGGACTGCCGTCCGCAGTGATCTGCAAACTGATAATTAACCTCATTATATACTTCCCTTTTTAGACTAGGAATAACATTCATTCTGCGTCTATGCACAGCGGCCAGCCGCCGCACACTGGGGTGAGAGACCCCAAAAGTGACGATTAATTCAAAATGCAAATTTTGGAGTTGCGGAATCAAATTAATATGTGGTCAAAGTAGATAAAATTCTGCATTATGGAGTGAACAAAATATGGCTCTATGTCTAATAGAATGTGTGTGTAATGTGACGCCAAAGTTGAAACTTTGTGTTTTCGTTTTTCGAAATACGAAAAAATTATATTTTTTGTCACTTTTGATGACGAATTTCACGTAAAAAATGAGCTATTTCTTCCCCAATACCTGCGACGAGCTACAAGAAAATCATCGTCAAAAGTTTGGAGATCACTATGCTGTCTAAAGAAGACGCGTTGGCTGTGTTGGTTGATGCAAAGTTGTCCAGGCATCAATATAACATTATTCGAAACTCAGCACCAGAAAAATTTCCATCTTACACAATAGTTCAAAAAGCAAAGCAGGATTATTACCCACACAAGTCAGACATCACCATAAGCGAATCTGAAGCTAAAATAAAGCTTTAGGCTCTTCTTGACTCACAGCTCAACGTTTGATTTTGCTTCAGGATTGTGTTATTAATAACACAGAATACAATAAGGAGAATCTTACACTCATTTCAAAATGGGGGTTCGATGGAAGTTCGAATCACAGCTCTTACAAACAAGCCTTTTATAGTCCGGAATGTAGCGATTCCTCAGTTTTAATAACATCAATTGTACAAGAGCAAATTACTTTGGCAAAACCCAAGACCATCGTCTACAAGGTTTTGCCGACCACTCAAAATTGCCTTTATCAAAGAAACTACAATTGATTCACAACAAGAAAAAGATAGAGTAATGGCTGAGATCGAAAATCTAACAATGTCAAAGGTATGTTTAGGAGATAAACACCTAGAGGTCAAACATGAATTGATTCTTTCAATGATAGATGGAAAGATTTGCAATGCATTAACGCAAACCACTTCGACCTAAAAATGTTATTTGTGTGGTTCCACCAGCAAAGATTTCAACGATATTGATCGGATGATAAGAACAAAAATTGTTACTGAGAACCTGCAGTATGGTATTTCAGTCTTGCATGGCTGGATTCGATTTTTCGAGTGCCTCTTGCATCTTGCATATAAGTTGCCAATAAAAAAATGGCAAGCCAGATCTGAAGAAGATAAAAATAAATTTCAGCAGACCAAAAAAAATATTCAAAATTTATTTAGATCTGAGACAGGGCTAATTATAGATGTTCCAAAGCCCGGTTTTGGGAGTTCCAATAATGGCAACACCGCGCGACGATTTTTTCAAAATGCAGAAGTTTCGGCGAAAAATACCGGGGTCGATCTCCAGCTAATAAAAAGGTTCCATACCGTTATGGTTGTCGCTGCATCAGGCCACGAGGTTAACATGGAATCATTCCAGGAGTACACTCATGAAACTGCTAGGTACTTTGTAAAGTTGTATCCGTGGTATTATATGCCACCAACGATACACAAATTCTTAATTCACGGTACTGAAATTATTTCCAACGCTTTGTTACCAGTTGGCCAACTCTCAGAGGAAGCTTAAGAAGCTCGGAACAAGGATTTCAAAAAGTATAGAGAGTGCTATTCGAGAAAAATGGATAGAATTAAGAGCAACCAAGATATTTTGAATATGTTTTTAATAAGCTCAGATCCAATAATATCTTGCAAACGGAAGTTACCGAAAAAAAAATTTAACACATTACCAAAAGAAGCTTTGTCTCTTTTAAAAGCACCAGAATTAAATGAAAGTGAAGAAAGCGAAAATGACTTGTCTTTATCTCAATTTTTCATCTCATTTTTTTTCAATTTTTAAATCGCTTCTCAAAAGTTTACAAATTTTCTTTCCTTTGATTTTAAACAGGATTACAAACAATAAATAAAATCTATTTTTGAATTTATTTTAAATTGTGCATGTGTGTTTCATTCTTGGGAAAAGATAAGCTTTTTCTTTTTTAATTGTGCATGTGCATTGATTGAGTTTACAAAATTATATTATTTTTTTTTTATATCTTTTTTCGTTTTATGTGTGGGTCACTTTTAAATTTTTCTTTCAGTGCAAGAGGGAACAAAAGGTAGTTCCTTTTTTTTTCTCAATCAGCTATTAGCTGAGATTCATTCGATTATATTTATAAATTTTTTTCAACTTAAACTACTCTGCTCTCAATCGCAAACTGGCCAAAAAGAAAAGCTGCGCGCGCACTTATGGACAGGTGATTTTATTTACAACACAATTTTCTTTAATTTTTATTTTTCTCGACTTTAATTTATTTTCCACTTTGTCACATAAGTATGCACTTAACTTTTTTAATTGCCTTGAATCCGTTGAACTTTACTTTTATTTTCGCAACACCTTGCTGGTGTGTTCACTCACCCCTAGAAATCCTGATGAAGCGCTCCATAGGGTTCCAGATGATGTTGTGTTGTGTGTGGTTAGTTAGTTTTTTCTCTAAGTGTTAGCAGCAGAAATGGCAGTTGAAAATTAAATAAATACAATCGATATATAAATATATGAAAATAATTAAGAAAAATGTAAACCTTTTGTTTCCTCTTTTACTTTACAATTTTATTACTTTTTTTTGTTTCTCATGCACTTTTGTAATTCTCTTTGATTGGCATGTTTTCTTTGTTTTCAAATTTTCAATTTGCAAATACCTAAACCCACTTTTTGCACAATTCTTGCTGCTCTAACACCTGTCACTGTCACTACACACACACACTGCTGACTGCAATCTCCCTCGTTGAGCAGCTGCGGCTGCTAAAACAGCTGATCTGCGCCTTCAGCGCTGTTGCTCCAAAATATAATGCTGCTACTCCTGATGCTGCCACTGATCCCTTGGTGACGCCTCTTGAGTGACTCAGCAAGCCTGCTGCAGTCACTTGAGGTCAATGTACCTCTTCTGAGGTTAGAAAAAAAGATGGTGGCTGCGCGTCTAGCGCTTCTTCGCCGGTGCATCCAATTGGCACTTTTGGCCACTCGCAACTTCGCAATTGGCTGCTGGCGTTGAAGCCGCTAGAGCCAAGGAAGATGCGTTGCTGGTAGAAAGCGATCTCGCCCAGAGGTAGCCCAATGCAGCTAACCTTTGGGGGTTGAAAAGACCTGGTGGCAAAAAGAACAATGTAAATTCGGCCAACTGCTGAATTCCTTATTTACCTTAATGCGCGTCGATTCGTCGCTAATCCACTAATCCCAATACGTCTTCCGAAAACTTTGCAGGTTAAAACTGCTTCCAGAATCTTGATATATATAATAAAGTAATGCAAAATCGTGTGTCGGCCAAAAAATTTTCGCAAAGAGAATGACGCTCTTTTTTTTCGCTGCTTTTATAGCATAAAAACAGAGCTACCAGATCGAGAAAATCGAAGGACAATATGCTGTTCCTAATGTTAACTTTGCACTGTTGCTTTAACAGAGTTAAGGTTGCCTTACTGTTCTGTTAGCTGCTAGTTCTGAATATTTGCATAGTTCATTTATAGCAACTCATTTGATCTACTGTTTACATTTGAAATTAGAAACGAAAACAAACAAAATAAAATCGTCCATATTAAGGGACACTACAACCTGTGACATTACACCCCACCCCCAGACACAGACAGTAGCCGCAATACTGTTTCTGTCTGGGGGCAGAGCAGACAGTCACACCCAGGGTGACGCCTCCAATATCCTGCTGCATTCCAGTTGAGTCATCATTTGGTTTGTACATTTTGTTGAGGAATGAGTTCATGTCCTCCGAGAGACGTTGGATGTTTTGCAGGATTCGAGGAGATTGTCCCAAAGCCAGGGTGGGCTTGGAGCCACTGGCCCGTTGAAGTTGTCCAGCAGAAGCAGGGTTGTCAAAATCAAGTGCTGGCAGGGCCTGGCCAGCGCGCTTTGTGGCTTTCTTCATTGCTTGATTGTTGGCGGCCTTCTTGTAGATAGGACAGCCTGGGAAAGCAGCAATGTGCTTCCCATTACAGTTGGTGCAATTCCCTGGTACGGTATCTGGCTTTATTGCATTCCGTGTAGTAATGGGGACCAGAGCATTTAAAGCACTCGAAGCCTTTGTAGGTACAGTCCTCCAGTTCATGATCAAATTTTTGGCACCTGTAGCACTGGTATATACGTTTGCCTCCATGATACTCCTCGACTTTGATAGCGAACGGGCCAAGTGATTTGAGTTTAAAGACTTCCTTGTTACTTCCTTTGGCGGTTCAGTTCGATCTTGAACAGGTTGAGTGGATCACCGGTTTTATTGCCTTTCACGTTCTCGACACCGAAGGTGGAGAAGCCAAGCTGGTTCAGCTGATTTTTAATCCATGTTGTTGGAGTTGTTGCTGGCAGATTTCTTATGATGACTTTAAACTTGGCTTCAGTCTTACTGAGGTCTCTGATTACGATGTACTTCAACTTCTCGAAGTAATCGATTAGCTTGAAGCTGGGGTAATGCTGCCAACCTGGTTGTGAACGATTTTGGCAGAAATTCAAGGGCCTTTTCGACGGCTGAGAAAGTGTCAACGATTCCCTTAACAAGAAAGGAAAGTGGTCCTTTTGTGGAAAGTGATCCTTTTGAGGGAAGTGATGCTTTAGAAGAAACTGCGCGCCCTACATCAACCATAGGAGTGTCGTCATCCTCAATGTTGATGGCAATCAAAGGGTGATTCTCCTTTGATTGAGCAATCGCATGTCTAACGTCCAATAGAACCTTCTCGGATGAACTGGCAGTAGGTGGTTTTGTGCCAGAGGCATTGGTTGAGGCAGAGACAGCCGTTGGTTTTGGTTTAGATGCAGACATGGTGATAACTGGGACAAAAGGTAATGTACATTTGAGTTGTAATATAGGTGGTAAATAGGTGATAGTATGTAAAGCTTAGGTAGTAAAAATTGGGTAGTAATAGGATGGTGGCCAGTAAGCCCAGCAGTATACCCTCAGTAAAAACAGAAGAATAAGCTAAAACAGAAAAAAGCAGCAAAAATGTTTTTCAAAAGCCCAAAAGCGAAAGATAGCGTAAACAGCATATGGCTGTGTGACATATAAAAGTCTAGTGACGAAAACATTTTCATGCCCCAAAATTTCTGATATCCAATTTTGTGACGAATAATATTAAGTTTTACACATAAATTATTTTAAACAAAATTTTGGCACCCGGCACATTGCGCTAAAATGTTTCAATTCTAATACTAAATAAAACTCACTGTTTTGCGCAGTGCCGAATGCAAAAATTTTGTTTAAAATAATTTATGTGTAAAACTTAATATTATTCGTCACAAAATTGGATATCAGAAATTTTGGGGCATGAAAATGTTTTCGTCACTAGACTTTTACCTCGTAAAGAGGTTTTTTTATGGGATATCAGAAATTTTTGAATAAGACATCAGAAATTTTAAAATTGCAATATTTGATGTGATTTGTTGTGTA
>JBAMBK010001279.1:0-11000 GCA_037043435.1 Drosophila suboccidentalis
TATACATTAGGGTGTCCCTTATTTGGTCAAAGTCAATATTTTTAAACGCATACGGGCTAGTTCTGTTCATTAGGTCCTAAAGCACTCAGAAATAAATTTTTACCTCGATCGGAGTATGATAACCCGTGCCGACTAAATAGGAAAATTTAATAAGTATATAGGACAAAAAAAAAAAAAAATATTTTTTAAATATTTTATTTTTTTATTTTGTTCATTTGGTCCTAAAGAACTCAAAACCAAGTTTTCACCTTAATCGGAGTACGATAACCCATTCAAATTTGCATCGAAACATGAAAAATCATCGAAAAATGCATAATCAGTGTTAAACGCTGTATTTTTCATGCTTCGATGCAAATTTGAATGGGTTATCGTACTCCGATTAAGATGAAAACTTGGTTTTGAGTTCTTTAGGTCCTTTTTTTTTTTTTAAAAAAATAAAAAATAAAAAAAAAAAAAAAATTTTTTTTTTCCTACTATATATTTTTTAAATTTTCCGATCCAAGTCGGCACGGGCGGACTACTAAGGACCTTCTTTTCAATTTTGCGAGCGAAGCGAGCAGGGGATGGACCCCCTTATATTGTATTAATTTGTTAAACCGGACAACTAAAGAAGTTCTTTTAAATTTCTGCGAGCGAAGCGAGCTGCGGGTTGGCGAGCGAAGCGATCAGTTTAAGTTTATTAAGCTGGACAACAAAAGACCTTCTTTTCAATTTTGCGAGCGAAGCGAGCGGGGGTTGGCGAGCGAAGCGAGCAGGGGGCGAAGCCCCCTAGTATTATATAAATTTGTTAAAGCGGACTACTAAGGACCTTCTTTTCAATTTTGCGAGCGAAGCGAGCAGGGGATGGACCCCCTTATATTGTATTAATTTGTTAAACCGGACAACTAAAGAAGTTCTTTTAAATTTCTGCGAGCGAAGCGAGCTGCGGGTTGGCGAGCGAAGCGATCAGTTTAAGTTTATTAAGCTGGACAACAAAAGACCTTCTTTTCAATTTTGCGAGCGAAGCGAGCAGGGGGCGGAGCCCCCTAGTTTATTTTATATTTAGCTTTTTTCCTATCCTTTTTTTCAAATCAATCCCCTTTTAAATCTGGACAAATCTGGTAGCAGTGGCACGCTTATGCACATACATATATGATGATGTATGTAGGTATGTGTTATACAGTTATTTGTTCAAACCAATTTGTTCCGCACTTGGACATTTTTCGTCAAAATTTGTGTTTATTCTTTGTGCTGTTAATTCTTTATGCAACTATAAGTAATAAATACATATATACATTCTAGAATAGAATAATTTCGCGAGGAGATATGTCGTTTGAAAGCGACATAGCTTCGCGCGGAGATATGACGTTCTTAGTTCGGCGGAGATATGTCGTTTTAAATGCGACATAACTCCGCGCGGAGATATGACGTTTTCAAAACGACATAGCTCCGCCAGAAAAAAGCGACATAACTCCGCTCGAAAATTGTACCGGGCGGAGATATGTCGGCGGAGATATGACGCTATGCCATCTACAAGTAAACTTTACAAATATTATATTCGAGCTCATTAAATAGCTTCCCAATTACATTTGTTTATTAATAATAATTGCAAAGCTTAATAAATAGAATTAACCCTCAGAATAACAAAACTCTTAATAAAAGCTTTCATACCTAGGCTCTTGTTGAGTTCTTTACATTTAATCTGAAGTGCTGTTTCATCGTCTGCAAAATAATTCATGTTAGTATATAGTATAAAAATTAAACCATAAAGCGACAATATTTTCAGGAATTGGATTCTATAAAATTTGATTAAAATCAATTATCTCACCTCCTTGTTCGAGCACATCAGCTTCATACCGGCAATTGCTGAACTTAGCGAAGACACTTCTTTTCTCTTAAATTTGTTATTTTGGCCTCTGGCACAACGTAATATTCTCCGCAAAAAATTAGGAAAAACATCTTATCTAAATTTAAATAAAAAATAAAACTGTTTATTGTGTGGTTTTAATGTAATAATGGGATTGGAAATACATAGTTAAAAATACAATAGCTTAATATTTAAGGAATAAAAAACCCAGATTATAAAAGTTCAGTTAATAGGCAATTAGTAGAGTTAGCGTAAGCAAAAAACTTCTCGATCGATTTGAAAGTAATAGCAGCGAAGAGTATTGCAACTTGCATATATTCAGTACTGATTTGAAACAATATTTAAATCAGATTATTTTTAATTATTTCTTTAAATTTTTTACCATTATGTTGCTTATTATTTAATTTGTTATGAGAACCGTAAGCATCCTATACTCAATATAAAATAAATCAAAAAAATGTGTCTTCAAAATAAAATAGGTGTACCATAATTTGGCCAAACAATTACTTCAGTAACTGTATGATATACACATATGTAATAAAACATACAGGGGTGCCCCAGAAACCGAAGCCATCCAAAAATCTCCCAAAATTGTATCAAAATTAATGAGATTTACGAATGGTTTTGATTTCTGTGGCACCCTGTATGTTTTATTAAATATGTGTATATCATACAGTTACTGAAGTAATTGTATGGCCAAATCTATGGTAACAAATATTCAAGTAAAAGATTTCACAAAATTGAAATTTAACACTTATTATTTTGAATTTTTTTTATAAATGAAAGTAATTGAAAGTTGCTAATGGTCTTATGAACATTTTCAGAAAAAAACAGGAGAAATCAATCAAGTTTAACTTTTTAAAAAATAACAGATATATGATTTTTTTGCATTGTGAAAAGAATAACTGTCTTAATGAAGGTTTTTTTTTTACTTAAGCTTTTCGACTTTTCAATTCACAATTTTTATAGATTTATTTTTTTATTTTTAGCAACTTCTTACACTTTTTTAATTTCTTTAATTAAAAAATTAAAGAGTTATATATGGCAAAAAAAGTAATGGCAGCTTGTCGGCAACAAAGAGCGTCGTCACTGACCTATGTCCATATGTATGTATAGCTGCTTGTATAGTTGTACATAATCAACATCCACTTATATACATATTATTTTTATTTATTTATTTTTATCTATATTATTGTATCCTAGAATTAATTCTAAACTACAATGAGGATTATAGCCAGAGCAGCGGAGGCCTTCAGGCTGGTTTTATGTACATATGTTACATTCTTATATTTAATTTAGAGATAAGTTTGACAAAGTTTTTGATGTTTTCAATGTTGGCCTCTGTGAGGAGTTGGGAGGGAGTGGGGATTTTTAAGAGGGTGCATTGGTTAAGGATGACTTGACAGTGATTTGTAAAGTGGTCGATCGTGATGGTAGTACTATTGCAGAATGGGCAGAGTGGCGGTGGTATTTTTTTAAATATGTGCTCGTGCGTGAGCTGTGTGTGTCCGAGCCTGAATCTGGTAAATATTATTGCATGTTTTCTGTTTACAGATTTTGGTATATTTGTTGGCGTGCGGTGTGGATTTAATGTCTTATAGTGGTGGCAGTATTCGTTCCAAGTATTTATTGAAGCTATTTTGCTTGTTGTGTTTACGTGGTTGTTGATGTCTTCCTTGTTGGAGGTGGTATGTAGAATTAATGGGGCTACTGTGGCAGCTTTTGCTGCATTATCCGCCAGTTCGTTTCCTTTAATTCCTGCATGTCCTGGGGTCCACATTATTTTTATCTTGTTTTGGTTTGCGGACAGAATGTCCCTGATTTTGCTAATTGTGGGATTGTTATTATTGATATTTTGAACAGCAAGGAGTGTTGAAAGCGAGTCGGTGCAGATGAGATGTTTGGTTCTTTTTGTTGCGCTTGCCAATTCCACTGCAGACAGGATCGCCTCCGCCTCTGCTGTAAAGATGGATGTATAGGGGGGTGTTATAGCCAATTTTAAAATTTCATTATCTTCAGTGACAACGCTAAATGCTGTAGAGCTATCTGTTTTTGACCCGTCTGTAAATAGTAATTTCCACGTAGAGTAATTGGATCGGATGCTATTGAATGTTGTTGTGTATATTTCCTTGGGAGTTGAGTCCTTTTTGTAATGTGCGAGCTGCAGTATAATTGATTTTTCGTTGAAATACCAAGGTGGAACTTTATGTTTGTACCTTCGATGAGGAGATATGATTATGTTAAGCTCTTCAGCTTTTTTGATAATGAGTTGGAGGCTTGATGGTATTCGAAGTTCTCTTTTTCGCTTGATTTGGTTAATGAGTGTTCTGTGCATTGACGAGCCGGATGTGTAGGTTATTCTATTAATTTGCCTGCCGATGCTCCAATCAAATCTGGTACCCAGGTCGGGGAGTCCTGCTTCTGCGAGGATGTTGGTTATAGGAGTGGTTCGGAAAGCACCTAGGGAGAGTCTAATGGATGAGTGATAGGGGGTGGATAGCTTATTGAAATTGCTTTTGTTTGTTTTACCATATACACAGAGGCCGTAATCTATTTTTGACAGTATTATTGCTTTTGTAATGTTAATGAGAGAGGATGTGTTACATTTAAGATTTCTGCTACTTAGACATTTAAGAATGTTTAGTCTAGTGTTTAATGATTTTATTAATGTTTTTATATGTTCATTCCAAGAATGTTTCTTATCAAAAATAAGTCCTAATATTTTAAGGTGTTCTGTCTTGGGTATGATTTTATCGTTTACAATAATGTCAATATTTGTACATTTGTGTTTCTTACATATATGCAAATGAGATGATTTTTCGCTTGATATTTTTGTGCCACTGAAATTGCACCATTGATTTATTTCTTTAAACAAGTTATTGATTTGAGTATCATAGCCCATTTTGGGATTAAAGATAAGACAGAGATCGTCTGCGTACATAGTGTGCGTAAAGAATTTGTTTTGATTAATAATTTGACTTAGTTTGTTAAAAGCTATTAAGAATAGAGTCACAGATAAGGGAGATCCTTGCGGAATACCATTATGTAGTTTCTCTTCTTTTGATAGTATGTTGTTGACTTTTACTCGGAATCTTCTATTTCTAAGGTAACTGCGAATGTAGTTGATAATTTTTGGTCCGAATTTCCATTCATGTAGTTGTTGTATAATGCAGTGAATTCCTATTCTATCAAAAGCTTTTTCCATATCAATGGAAAGTATAGATACATGATTTTTTGTCGAGAGTTTGTTGCATATGTAATTATCTATGATAAGAAGAGGATCTATTGTGCATTTTGTTGATTTGTATGCGTACTGATTTTCGGATAGCATGTTTTCTTGATTGAGAAACCACATTATTCTTTTTGATATTATTTTTTCTAAGGTTTTTGATATGCAGGGGAGTAGCGATATTGGACGGTATCCATTTAAGGAGTTTTTAGGTTTATTTGGCTTGTTGATGGGGATTATTGTTGCGATTTTCCATTGTTGTGGAATGATGCTGGTGTCTAATATTTTATTATAAAGTTCTAAGAGTTTATTAATGCCGATAGGCGGAAGATTTTTTAAAATATCGTAGGGTATGTTATCAAAACCAGGTGTGGATCCTTTTAAACTGCTAAGGCAGGATTGAAGTTCGATTGACGTGATGGGAGTTTCTATAAGTTTTGCTTTGGGCTTCGGAGTATATGTTAAGGGTGTGTGGGCTATGTGACGCTGTTTATTCCGATTAAAGGAGTCTGAGAAATTTGAGTCTTTTGAGTAATCAGACCAGACCTTGCAAAATGCATTGGCGATTTCTTCAGGTTCGCAGGAGTTACCTGTCTCAGCTGTTATTGCATGGATGTGTGTGTTTTTCTTGACCCCTGTAATGATGTGAACTTTATCCCAAAGTGTTTTTGTAGTTGAACTCGGGTTGATGTCGCTGGTGAAGTTAGCGAAAGATGTTCTTTGGGCTTGCTTTGCTTCGTACTTAAACTTAGCATTAGCTTTCTTGTATTTTAGCATATTTTCTGTGCTTAAGTGTTTCCTAAGATTATTCAAACATTTTACTTTTTCCCTCTTTAAGTTTTCTAATTCCCTATTCCACCAGTATGTTGTCTTTTTTGCTGTCTTTCTGGGACTTGTAGTTGGTATGGCGTCGTTTGCGCTTGACTTAATTATTTTAAGGAGTTTAGCAGCTGCTTGGTTTATGTTGTTTGTAATATTAAATTCTGATGACTGTTCGTTAATGTTTTTTTGGAATTTTCCCCAGTCGGCTAGGTGAAGTTTGTATTTATGTGCTTTGAATCCTATGTTAGATGGTGCTTTGGGAAAGAGATGAATAATTATGGGGAAATGATCGCTTCCATATAGATCTTCGCAAGTGAACCAAGCTGCGTTAAGGTTGAGTGGTGGTGAGCATAGAGATATATCTACGTTTGTAAAAGTGTTATGGGTTGTGTAGTGTGTGTGATTTCCGTTGTTGAGTACTATGAGACCACTGTTCTGTATAAAGTTAGCAACTAAATTGCCCCTTTGATTGTTTGAAAAAGATCCCCAAAGCGAATGCCAGGCGTTGAAGTCCCCTAGCATAAGTACTGGCTTGTTGAAGTTATTGACCAGATCATGGAGATCCTGCTCAACGAATTCGTCCGTTGGCGAGATGTAAACACTTAAGATTATAAAAGGAATTTCAGTTTGGATTTCTGCAGCGATGGCAAGTATGTTGGAGTTTACACTTAGTCTTTTATGCTCAATGGATTTTGCTATGAGGAGTGCAACTCCTCTGCTGGCTTTTGTGTGTAGGGTGTTTATGTCGTTTTCTTGGTATAGTACATATTGTTTTGGAGTGTAAAATGATGTGTTGTTGTCTAAGAGATGAGTTTCTTGTAGTGCTACAATCTTTGGCTTGTACTTATTTAGTAAAAGAGAGAGATTGTGGTGTTTGTCTATGTATCCGTTTATGTTCCATTGTATTAGTTTAAATGTCATAATTGTGAAGAAAAGAAAATAAATCTTAGTGATTTGATTTTATGTTTTGTATGTATATATGTATGTGCATTGTCTCTCTTTTTACCTTCCTTCTAACATCGCGATGACGTTCTTATAATGCAACGGGTCATTATAAGCGATCGCGATTGTTGAGAAAGAGAGTAAATAGAGGCTGATAGAGATGTTTTGTGTTCAAAGGTCAATTTCTTCAACGATATCACTGTATGTATCGGAGAGAATTGGATCATCTTGGTTTGTTGCTTTTCTTATTTGTTTTTCGAATTCTATGTCTGTGTCCATTTCTGAGTCGCTAGTTATTGTCGTTTGTTCATGTGTCGAGTGGTTTTCTGTTTTTGACGTGGTCGGTCTTCTTGCGGTTAAGTTTCTCTCAACAGTAAATTTTTCTGCTAGTGTGTTCTTTTTTTTTGTCTGCTATATCTTTATTTGAGTGCTTTATTGGTATTATGTTATTTACTTTAGTGGGTTTAGGTTGTTGTGTGGCTTCTGAATAAGTTTTTCTGATATTTGGAGGAGTTGTTGCTTGTTGTTTGTAGAATTTTGTTTTGGCTTCGTACATTGTGCATTTTTCTTTGGTTTTGAATTTTAGGATCTCTTGTGCGTCTTTGTATTTTGGGCAGTCTTTGCTAGTGGCAGCATGCTCGCCACCGCAGTTAACGCATTCATTTCTTGAGCACGGAGTCGGTTCATGTAGTGGGAAACCACATGGACAAATAGTTTTGCCTTTGCAAAATTTGGCTGTATGACCAATGAGTTGGCAATTTTTGCATCTCATAGGATTTGGGATGTAATCCTTAACGCGGGCAGTGTGCCATGAAATTTGTATTTTTGATGGAAGATTATACCGGTCAAATGTCAGTTGTACCACCCCAGTCGGCGTAGCTTTGCCATCTATTTGGCGTGAGTATTTGTATACGTCTACTACTCCCTGTGCTTTTAGCTCTTGCCTTTGCAGTGGTTAAGGTTTTCATGATAATGAGTTTTGATTTTGCAGATGCCATGGAGCTCTTTTGCAGCAACGAATTTGTCGGCAATTGATGTGTTTTCAACAAATATTAGAAGTTTTCCGTCACGCATTTCACTTATTTTCAAAACTTTATTGTTTATTAGCTTAATTGCTCGTTCGACAGCGAAACACGAAAAAGAGGAGAGAGGCTTTTGAGGGTCTACGGCTGACATTATGATGAATTTTGGGTAAGGCAGATTGATTTCTGGGAGTTCTGGGAAGGCTTCCGAGAGGGGAATTGGTCTCTTCCTTTTGCTTTTGGGGCTATCGCTAAGCATTGCGTAGCGATTTGCCCCAGAGCTTTTTTGCCCAGTGGGCATAGTTCGGCAAGATGACTTATGTACTCTTGTTGTTGAGTTGTGCTCGTTTTTGACGAACAAGAAAGTAAAGAAGATTTGGCGCTTGAAAGTTAGATAAGCTTTGAACTAAACTGCGATTGACTGCGAGAGAACACGACCGATCGATGCGAGGTTTAGTCGACGACTGATATATACATATTACATACATATACGTATAAGCTTCGAAGAAAATTATTTTTTTCACGTAATTTGCACATGTTACATTAAATTGCATCACATTATTATTTTCAAACAACCACAGCAAATATACACAGATATGTACGTATTAACATTGTACAATAAGTGACGACAGTATGCTGCTGAAAAATAGATGTTACTTTTCACTTCTATGTACATACAAGGTGGCGCAAAAGAAGTCACCCTATTGGAAGATGCTCTCATTTTTGCAAATGGCCGCCAATGTCAAATCTGTTTTGACATTTGTGGACTAGACAGATACAGAATACAAGTGAATAAGCCATGGAGCGATACACTCCCCAAGAACGCAGAATAATTGTAATAATGTAATAATAATAACCGCTTTATCTCTCGTTTTTGATATTTGCACTGGCCGGCCAGATCACCCGAATTAACCATTCCAGACTTCTTTTTATGGGGTTTTTTTAAAGTCGCAGGTTCACGTCAACAAGCCGCAAACTCTTGAAGCCCTTAAGGAAAATATTCGCCAGGAATGCGAGAACCTGTCGCCCGAAGTTCTGGCAAAAGTGATGGAAAATGCCATAAAATGGGCGTATGGTCATGAGCTCTGGCAGCGAACACTTGGCCGATGTCATCTTCTCGCCTAAAGCCGGGTATCCACCACCGCGGAAAATAAAAATTTCGGCCAAACTTCATATAAAAAAAACTGAGGTAGAAACTTTTCGTTTTCGATTTCGTTGCTTGAGTATACAGCAACTTGAACGAAATCCACAAATAAATATCGATAATAGGCCTATCGACAGCTTGTGTGGACTGAGAGAACAGCTGATGCACAGCTCAGGAATATATCGTCGTCAATTATTTCGCGAGTGTCGATTGAAATAATGGAGAAAAAAACTGTGCGCAAAACCAAAAAGTGAGATGAAACTGTTTTTGCAACAATATATGCCGCCACCAACACAATTACTTCATCGTCTGAGTTAATTTTTTCCATTATTTTTAATAAGTTGAACTTTCAAACTTGGCGCTGTTTACAAATCACAGCTGATTCGACAGAGTGACCATGTACGTTTTGGCTACATCGTCACTCGTTTCATGTACATGGGCACACTGTCTCATTTATGTTCCACACACACGAAATAAATAGCAAATTCCTAGCATAAAAATTTCGCGGTGCTGGAGACAGGCCTTAAACCAATAAAATTCTTAAGGTTCGAATAAACATAATCAAAAAACAGAATCAAAATTTTTCATTTAGAAAAAAAATGAGAGCCAAACCACATCGGATGACTTCTTTTGCGCCACCCTGTATATACAAACGCGCGCTTTTTTTCCACTGAAACTATTTCACAATCACTATACACATATACAGGGTTGCCCATATTCGACGGACCCATCTGGCAACTCCATAACTTTTGACAGAGATGTCAGATCGCTTAATGACATACCGCGTTTGAAGCGTCAGTCCAAGCAGATTTTTACCATGGAACAATACACGCCACGCGAGCGCTCTGAAATAGTTGAAATTTACATTCAACAGAACAAGTCAAGATGACGAGCAATTTTGGAAAAAAATTATCATGTCCGATGAAGCCCATTTCACATTGAATGGGACCGTAAATAAGCAAAATTGCCGTAAAATGCTGCGATGGAAAATGCTGCAAAAAGGGCACAATACGCCATCAACGCCAGAGGCGGCCATTTGAGAGATATCATATTCAAAAATTGATGTAAACAAATCTACTTGGAACAAATTAAATGATTAAGATTGCCAACCGCCAAATTTTTATTTTTTTCTTTGATTTTTTAAAAAAAAACATGGATCCGTCGAATATGGGCAATAGAGTGCATCGATTTTTTTCACCAAAAATGGTAACCCATTTTCGTAATCTATGGTCAATTCTAAGATGTTTTCACGAAGAAACCATAGTTCTAAAATGAATTCCTGGTCCGCGCTTTTTGAGTTGAAAAATTCATTTCTTTTTGAACATTTATATCTTGGGTGTTTATTGTCCGATCCTGACAAACTTGGTGTCAATACTCTAGTTAGGACCAGGACTTTCAAAATTTCACAGAACCAAAGGACCAAATGTCCTTTAAACGTTATTTTCATCCTTGGGACGACGATTTCGCGATTCGTCTCTATCTTAAAAAATTAGTCAGAATTAATGCAATTTTTTGGCCCAAAAAAAAATTGTTTTCCTTGAACCTCCATTTTTAATTAAAAGAAAATATATAACACTTTTTTTTAAAATTGTATTAAAATTGAATTAAAATATGTTTTACATTTTCAGCAAATAAAGAACACAGGTTCAAGGAAAAAAATATTTGCTTAGCCAAAAAATAGATTTAATTCTGACTCATTTTTCAAGATAGGGACGAATCGCGAAATCGTCGTTCCAAGGATGCAAATTATGTTTTAAGGACATTTCGTCCTTTGCTTGTGTGGGATTTTAAAAGTCCTGGTCCTAACAAGAGTATTGGCACCAAGTTTGTCAGGATCGGTCCATAAACACCCAAGATATAAATGTTCGAAAAAATGAGTTTTTCAACTCAAAAGCGCGGACCAGGAATTCATTTTAGAACTATGGTTTCTTGGTGAAAACATCTTAGAATTGAGCATAGATTATGAAAATGGGCTACCATTTTTTCATTTTTTCG
>JBAMBK010001280.1:0-24359 GCA_037043435.1 Drosophila suboccidentalis
ACTACTAAGGACCTTTTTTTCAATTTTGCGAGCGAAGCGAGAAGGGGATGGACCCCCTTATATTGTATTAATTTGTTAAACCGGACAACTAGAGAAGTTCTTTTAATTTTTTGCGAGCGAAGCGAGCTGCGGGTTGGCGAGCGAAGCGAGCAGTTTAAGTTTGTTAAGCTGGACAACAAAAGACCTTCTTCTCAATTTTGCGAGCGAAGCGAGCGGGGGTTGGCGAGCGAAGCGAGCAGGGGGCGAAGCCCCCTAGTATTATATAAATTTGTTAAAGCGGACTACTAAGGACCCTCTTATATTGTATTAATTTGCTAAACCGGACAACTAAAGAAGTTCTATTAAATTTTTGAGAGCGAAGCGAGCTGCGGGTTGGCGAGCGAAGCGAGCAGTTTAAGTTTAAGCTGGACAACAAAAGACCTTCTTAACAATTTTGCGAGCGAAGCGAGCGGGGGTTGGCGAGCGAAGCGAGCAGGGGGCGGAGCCCCCTAGTATTATATAAATTTGTTAAGGCGGACTACTAAGGACCTTCTTTTCAATTTTGCGAGCGAAGCGAGCAGGGGACGGACCCCTTATATTGTATTAATTTGCTAAGCCGGACAACTAAAGAAGTTCTATTAAATTTTTGCGAGCGAAGCGAGCTGCGGGTTGGCGAGCGAAGCGAGCAGTTTAAGTTTAAGCTGGACAACAAAAGACCTTCTTTTCAATTTTGCGAGCGAAGCGAGCGGGGGTTGGCGAGCGAAGCGAGCAGGGGGCGGAGCCCCCTAGTATTATATAAATTTGTTAAGGCGGACTACTAAGGACCTTCTTTTCAATTTTGCGAGCGAAGCGAGCAGGGGACGGACCCCTTATATTGTATTAATTTGCTAAACCGGACAACTAAAGAAGTTCTATTAAAGTTTTGCGAGCGAAGCGAGCTGCGGGTTGGCGAGCGAAGCGAGCAGTTTAAGTTTAAGCTGGACAACAAAAGACCTTCTTTTCAATTTTGCGAGCGAAGCGAGCGGGGGTTGGCGAGCGAAGCGAGCAGGGGGCGGAGCCCCCTAGTATATGATAAAGTTTCAAACAATATCAAATGTACAATCTGTTAGTTTACTTTCTTATCGCGTCTAAGCACTTACCGCTTTTAAGGGACATTTTAATAATCCATTTGAATGCTTCTGAAAACTTTTTGAGAAGATGCTTAAAAGACGATTCTTATGAAGCATTGTCAAAAATCGACACGCATCCATTTGTAAGGAATAAAGACGTCGTCTTTTATTGTTAACATTCCAGAAATCCATCGTTGAATTTACTTCTAGTTTGTCGACATTTCGTTGCAATATGAAATAACCATTAACATAGCTGCGATTATTTATCTGAACCAGAGTTGAGTTTATCTCATCTATAAGATCCGGTGCCCAATGCTTAATGTTAACTACATCGAATATTAATTGAAAGTTACGTTTCTCAGATGAAACGACCACAAGGATGATAAGCAACCGATACCACACAGCCATGGGAAAGCTTCAGCTTGAACTGAAATATCAAAAATTTAAAATCATTCTCAAAACACACAAAAAAAATAATAGTTTATCAAAATTGCAGCATTTATGCAGCTATCGTAAATATTTAATATTAATAAATGTAGATATAAATTATTGAAATTTTAGATAATATTCCAATTATGTATTTTTCCATTTGAGTCAATCGCGTGTAACCTGACCGTAATATTTTGCGCTAGCTATTTTTTTGTTTTGCGTATAAATTTCGACTGTTCCCTGAAACTTACACTCGGGCACAAAAGCAGGAACAATTTTGGCTTCAAAATACCACTTATCGAGCGTATAGTTAAGGTTCTGTAATATAGAATATATTTAATAATATTTATATCTATATTTGAATGTAATAAAATATAGATTATATTCACCGGTTTTATTGGACAACTTAAATTTCCCGATGCATGTTTTTTGATAGTTTTTAGAAATGAGTTGAGGATCTTACTTTTGTGCACGCCTTCCAAGTATTTGCAGGCATCCATTCGCACATTGAACAGACGCACCGTTTGATTATTCAACTTGATCAGGTCCATAGTCCATCTGATCTCCATCTCATTAATAATGCGATTAACTCTCACCTGTCCGCTGACATAGCTTCGATTATTGAGTTGAAATGTTTGACTGCTTAACTCAGCGATAAGTTCCGGATTGAAGTTTTTCATTATTATGTTTTCCATTACAACTTTAAAGTCTCCTTCTGATTTTACGCTCGCAATGATGAGTAGGAGCAAAAAATAAATATTAGTAGCCATTGCCAATGGTCAATATTCAATGATCGGTTGCAATCATTGCAATGCTAAAAAAATCATTTTGAATATTTTCCTATTTCAATATATATTATAATTATATCATATAGCATTTTGATGAATTACACTTAGATAAACAAAATACTGAAATGGTTATTGGATACGAGAAGCTATTATTCTCTGACCTTAAATCACTTTCAATTTGCATATACCCTTTATGCTTAAGTTCACCGAGCTATAGTTTATAAATATATAAATAAAATAAAATAAAATTAAATTAAAAAAAATAAATATTTCCATGTAGAAGCCTTTCAGTGCTATTTAATTATTATTATTTTATTTTAAAAGTTTTGGTTTTTTTTTTAATTACAAAAAATATATGTATTTTAATAGACTGTATTTTTGTATACTCGCAGAATTACTTGCTATGGATAATACTACCCAAAAATGACATTATCAAGGATAACTTATTGTTGGTGTAGAATTTGGTAAGGCCTTTTAACTGACACTCGGGTATAAAGCGGGGAAAGTCAGTTTCCACCAGATGCCAGTTGGTAATAGAGTAGTTAAAATTCTGCAAATATAGAAATTTAGATCAATAAAAGATTATTAATAGTAATTTGTTAAACTTACTGATATTAAAGGACATTTTAGGTTTGCATTTGTCACGTTCATGAATCTTTTTGCCAATATATTTACCAATGGATTCTTGTGCACAGTTGTAAGGAATTGACAAGCATCCATCCGAATTTTATAGAGGCGCAATATATGACTGTTGTTGGGCCTCAGCAAGTCCAGTTGCATGTCTAGGTCTACCTGATCAACACTACGCTGAAGCATAAAATAACAATTTAAATAGCTCCGATTGTGAAACTGCGTTAATTTGCAGCCGTAATCTTCAAATAATCCCTTAGATGCTGACTTAAACTCGAACTTATCAATAACAAATCGAAAGTTGGGTTCTTTAAGCTTTCCATTAGCCAATCCAGACAAGATATACAGCCAGATCCAGAACCATAACCCACTATCCATGGCGATAAATGAACTCAAAATGTTCTGTATAGCCATAATCAGTCTATAAATATTTTACCACTACCAAAAAATTAGCTTCTAATGAGCAACTGATGAATAATGCAATGATCGGTGATCGTTTCGATTCGATAATTGCAATAAAATTCATATTTTGTTCTAATTGGATAACAATATACATTTTTAAAGTACATATTCAATAAGTTTATAAATATTTAAAAATAGATCAACAGAGTTGTTAATAATTATTTTTTTTTAAATATCGAATAATGACTTTTTCAGTTCGAAGCTGTACTTATATTTTCTACCTATACAATTTGTGAGTTTGGTTGAGATATCTGAAGAAACCGAAAAGTTTTTCATAATAAGCGATTCCCTTAACTTTGACCCCGAATTTTACCCACTTACTGGTCGAATTCCGCAAAACGCCGTCTTACTACACGATTTAACTATCTCAGCTATGTTGTGTGAAAATTTCAGCTTTCTATGTTTAACCGTTTGGCCTACACGCTGATATGTCAGTCGGTGAGGACAAAGAGTTTTATATATAAGTATAAAGATTAACAGAGCTATGAAATATTTATTGATTTTTTATGTACATACATATATAATCACAATATTAATTTTTACGGATGACTTTTCCCAAAACAGTTGAGGTTAAGGCCAATTTATTGTCCGCATAAAACTTTGAAAAAGATTTAAATTGACACTCAGGTAAATTGTAGGGAAGATCAGTTTCCTTAAGATGCCAGTTAGTAAAAGAATAGTTAAAATGCTGCAAGTCAAGATCGATAAATTAATTAATTACCTCATTGGAAAAAACAATTAATTAACCTACCGATATTAATGGACATTTTAAAGTTTTATCTATCACCTTAATAAAACTTTTTGCCACTATATTAACCAAAGGATTGTTGTTTGCTAATGTCCAGAACTCACAAGCATCCAGTCGAATATTATAGAGACGGATCATCTGATTGTTGGGCCTCAACATGTCGAGTTGTGTTTCGATTTCGACCCGATCAACATTGCGCTGAAGTATCAGATTACAATCCATATAGCTTCGATTGCGGATCTGCGTCAGTATACAGTTTTGATCTTCGAAAAGCTCCTTGACCACACGCTTGCTGGAATACTGACTGAGAACAATCCAAAAGTTGCGCTCTTCTGGCTTTCCCTCTACCGTAAAGTAAAGTAATCCCAACAAAATACTCGTACACAACCAGATCCAAGTAGTCATGGCGACAGATGAGCTTGAAATGATCTGTGTTGAAACTAGAATACTCTCAGCTAATGAGCTTCTAATGAGCATCCGATAAAAAATGTAGCGCTCGTATGTAATTTCAATTTTCATAATGATTCGAATGAAGATTCAAAACGGGTTTCAAATATTTAAAAATACATTAGCAAAGTTTTAAGCTATTTAGTTTCATTGCTCATGATCATCCTACAAATTATACATATGTATAATTTATTAATATTAAGCTAGTAGATTGAATTTCCATAACTCGAGTTTACTTAACTTAAAAAAGTAATTCCATCAGTTGAAGTCTCCATAATTCTTGTCTGATTCGAGATAGGAAAGTTCGACTTCAAATATTTTCCGGCAAAAGATAAAACCTCGAAAATTATTTAATAATTAACTTATGTATTTTTCTGGCCTAATAATGAAAATGCGAATATTTATCATCAAAAATTGTTTTATTGTTTTTCAAAGTATTCTCCAGCCTGATTTATACACTTTTGCATGCGCTCAAACCAATTGTCGAAGCACTTTTTCCACTCCGATTGAGACACCTCCAAAACATGGTTTTTGAGCTTCAGTCGCAGTCGTTGACCACGCATTTTTTTCTTGATGTGCGGGAATAAAAAGAAGTCATTGGGTGCCAAGTCAGGGCTGTACGGCGGATGACCCATCAATTCGACGTTTTGGCCGGTCAAAAAGGCGCTGGTTTGAGCCGATGTGTGAGAGCTCGCGTTGTCATGGTGAAGAATGATTCGTCTTCTCTTGTTTGTTTTTCGAATTTCTCCGAAGACTTCAGGCAAACAAATTGTGGTGTACCACTCAGAATTGACCGTCCTTCGTTGCTCAAGCGGAACAGTCGCCACATGACCAGTTTTGCCGAAGAAACAGGCGACTATTTGCTTCGAAGTGCTTCTTCCACGAACAACTTTCGTTGGATTTGGCTCGTCTTCGAAGACCCACACGGTCGATTGTTGTTTTGTTTCGGGCTCATACGCATAGATCCAAGATTCGTCACCTGTGACGATCTTATGAACATCTTTTGAAGCACCGCGATCGTATTTTTTCAACATTTCTTTGCACCAATCGACACGAGCCTTTTTTTGAGCGATTGTCAAATTGTGCGGGATCCAACGACAACAAACCTTTTTTACGGTCAGGTGTTTATGTAATATCGAATGTATGCTGGTGGGAGAAATGCCCAAGGATGCCTCTATCTCCCGGTATGTCACATGACGATCTTGCATTATTAGTTCACGCACGGCATCAATGTTCTCTGGCACAACGGACGTTTTTGGACGACCTTCACGGAATTCGTCGTTGAGCGAACTGCGACCACGATTAAATTCGTTATACCAGTTTTTCACGGTGCTATAGGATGGTGCTTGATCGCCATACAAAGACTTAAGTTCATCGATGCACTCTTGTCTGGATAATCCACGTCGAAAGTTGTGAAAAATGATCGCACGAAAATGCTCACGTGTCAATTCCATTTTTTTAACGGAATTGAATTGTTCAAAGCTCTGTAAGTTTAACAATTCACGATTAAATGACAACACGTTCTGAGTGATGTTATGCTAAAAAATGTCAACCTTTCCAATGGAAATATCAGATTGCACCTGGCAACACTTATTGTTGCCTAGGCCAGAATATATATAGCAGCCTACGTATGAGCGAGCAAATACGTGTTATGACATCTGATTGCGTTTTTAACATAATAAAAACCTTTTGGATTGATCTTAAACGTTCTGCACTTTTATTAAATTTGGCTTAGATCAAAATAGTTTACAATTTGACCTTAAATTTGGTAGCTGGCGCCTTGGAGGCCACGGTGCTTATTTGGCCCGAGAAAAGCATTTGGGCGATTCGATTTGACTTGTGCAAAAACTCGAGCTTCATAAAGAAGCTGCAATCGGGTAGAAAATCGGGAAGGTAACGATCATCGACGTAACCACGATGTAGACTATAATTAAAGTGCTAAAGTCAAAACAAAATAAAAGATGAATAAAGATTTAATCTAGCTATCAAATTTTCACTCACCGCCTTAAGAGGACAAGAAGGGGCAACATTGAGAAATGATATGTAATTGTTGTAAATCTGTCGAACAAACTTGCTTCGATAGTCGTTGGTAAAAAATGAGCACATATCCAGTTTTTTATCGAACAGGCGTACACGTGGAAACTTTGGGCGTGCTATATCCATCGAAGTGAACAATTTGATATCATTAAGTGATCTACTGAATATCAAATGTCCCGACAAATAGCTCCGATTGCCATCCTGCTCAACGAATGAGCTCTGGGAGATGATAATCTCGCGATCTTCGGGCACAAAATTAAACTGATCCACACGTATCACATATTCAGCCAGCGCACAGCTGATGATAAAGAAAAGGCTACAGAAACCATTCCGTAATAGATCCATTCCGCAAATCGCTTTCCTATCGTCTGTCAGTTGAGCTAGGCTTTCAAAAAATTACAACTCGAGCCCAAAATGTTTAATTGGGGCAATTGATCGCCCTTGGATCAAACCAGCTAATCGGTTTATAAACGTCTAACTCAATCACACTTTGATAATTATTGAAAAATAATAATTATAATTTACATAGTGTGATCAAATATAATTATGCATGAGATTTCACGATGATCAAGTTTGTTTACTGATATATTTGAATTCAATATAGTGCTTATAGTGCCAAATTGATTAACAGTGTGGTTATGATTCCAAGAAATTCTATTCAGATGCTATCTGTAACCCTTTTCAAAATAGACCGAACAAAAACTAGTCGACGGTGCTAGAGTCGAGCCAACTCGACTGTCGAAGACCCCGTACTTACTATGGAAAAGCAAACACTGTTTAAAATAAAATCTATATTTTTGATCAATCGGTCCTGTGGCAGCTATGGGGTATAGTGGTCCGATATCAACCAAATTTAATCAGGATGTATGAGATTATCCCATATGCATATTCTGTCGGTTTGGTTCAGATATCTATAACAACAAAAAAGTTGTTCATACTAAGACTTGATTTTCGACTGATCTTTCCTATGGCAGCTATATTTATTTATTTTATTTATTTATTTAAAACATATTTAATGGATATTAATAGTGATAATTACAATAGATTCAACAATATTAAAAGTAGATATAAAGAAAAGAAAGCCTAAAAGAATTTACAATTTTAGTCTAATAACACCACCGACACGTTGGGGGAATTTTATTTGCCAGTCCGGCGAGCTATGCCCCTATTCACAGCCAAGGACTGTCAGTGGCGTTATTAGAGCCTAATTCTGGATAGAAAGAGAAGCGAAATATAGTTAATAAAAGATAGAAGAAGACAAAAAAAATACAAAAAAAAAAATTAAATAAATAAATAAAAAAAAAAAATAATCAGGCCTGTTCCGGTTTTCACTTTCGGCAAGATTTTGCGAAAGTGAATTTCCCTCACTTGTTCCGGTTTTCACTTTCGGCAAGATTTTGCGAATTGAATTCACGTGACATTGAGCAAGTGAGTTTGAATTCGGAAGGGTTAAATCGATGATTTTGGCATGCTTAGCATAAAATTAAAGTGAAAATAAAATATTTTTAAAATACTTCAATGTTTTGGGAATATTACTACATTATCAGATAAAAAAAAAATATTTTATTTGATTATTAAATAATTTTTATTTCATCATACCCCAAAATCGACAAGACTCTAACCTAACATTTTTGTCGGATTTGCTCGACCTGTTCTGGTTTCCGCAAATATTTGTGAAAATGAATGGCAACTTTATTAGGGCTGCCCTTGTATATGAAGAAAGTAGTAAATACTTTGGTACATATTTTAAACCACAATTTAAGTGTTTTTATGTATTGCGTAAAATAAAGAATTAAATTTCTTGTTTTTTAAATGCAAGTTTGGACAAAACCGTTTGTAATTTAATGCAAAAAAGAACTGATTATTTTTGTAAACAAACACTGTGCAACAATTGACAACTCTGCAAAAAGACATTTCCAGCACTGAAATCAACCCGCGCTTTTAAAAATACAAAAGTTATAACGAAAATAGGTTTTACCTTTGAAAAATGTTTCGACTTATGATTAAATAAATATTTGATGAATAAATTACATAATTAATAATTATTTTAACAGGCGAAAATTCTTTTGACGCAAATGTCTGATTCGTTTAAAGCATTTTCCAGCACTGTTCTGCAAAAAATTACTCAACACAATGTGGAAGGGAAATTCGGAGGGTAATTCGTAGGAAATGTAAAGGAATTTTAAGGGAAATTCGGTCAAATCTTGTGGATTGAAATTCGCAAAAAAAAAGTGAAAACCGGAACAGGCCTGAATAATAAAAAAAAAATAAAATAAAAATAAATAGAATAGACTTAATATATAATTAAAGGTAGAGTAAGGATGAAATAGTGGTCTGACTTCGACCAAATTTAGTCAGGATGTTCCATATGCATATTCTGTCGGTTTGGCTCAGATATCACAATTAACAAAAAAGTTTTTCATACTACGACTTGATTTTCGACTGATCGTTCCTATGGCAGCTATATGTCCGATCCAAAATCTAAATCAAACTCGGTCTGCGTGCAATATAGACGAGTTTACATACCAAGTTTGGAGTCTCTAGCTCTTATAGTCTCTGAGATCTAGGCGCTCTTACAGACGGACAGACAGACATGGCTATTTCGACTCGACTGTTGATGCTGATCAAGAATATATATACTTTATGGGGTCTGCCACGCCTCCTTCTGCCTGTTACGCACATTTTTTTTTGTGACAAAGTTAATAGACACGTGTACTTTTTTTAAGTACGGGGTCTAATAAACCGAGTTGTTAGAAATTCTGTAATCGTGGAAGTGGAATGCAATTTGGTTCAATTAGAGCGATCTAAAACTTCTATTGGTCGAATATGCAAGTATTTAAACAAGAATATTGTTGCTATGGCAAGTTAATTGCAAAAATGTGAAACTTATATGACATGCAAGCAAAATTAAAATGTTTCGAATGTTTGAGATTGAGTCGAGAAGGCAGCAAAGTACATATGAAAAGTGCAAAAAAAGGAAGAAAAATAAATGTAAACTTCATAAGGAACAAGGGAGGAAAAAAACGGAACCATAAGGATGTCAACAGAAATGTTAATAACACCAACGTTGCTTTGTGCTGCCGTCTATTTTACACCAAGTGTTGCACTGCGTCCTGTTGCCCGTTACCCAGACAGAGTCAACGCCAGAGATGAGCCCCGGCCGTGCTGTGCTTTATGGCTGGAGCCAAGTGAAGTAAAAACAGTGGCTGTTAAACAGAGAAAGCAAAGCATCAGCATCACCAAAGTAAAGAAAAGTAAAAATAAAAATAAAGTAAAGTAAAGTAACACCAGTCGAGTGTAGTTCAAACATCACACCTACAGACTAAGGACTACAATCTGGGATCCCAAAGAGGTAAGAGTTCTCCCAAAGCTACAGCTACTGCGGTCCATATTATGTGAACATTCACAATGTTTGTATGTCTGAAGAAGGTATCGGGATTGGGGCTGTGCATGTAGACATAGTCTTTTTGGATACCCACAATCTAGAGCTGAAAAAACGCTTTCATTTGCAAATTGTGTGCGAATTTCCATTACACCCAATTCAATCAGCCAGACATATTTTGATGACGTTGCCTTTTCAAAGTTATTGAATTTTAACAAACTAGCATCGAACGGAGAAATTGTAATCGATTGAATAAATATAAATATAATATATAAGACTCTTTATAATGACTGACTGATATATAATATATATAAGACTCTTTGCTCTGACTGACTGAGAATCAACATGTAGACCAAACGGCTAAGAGTAGAAAGATGTAATTTTCACACAACATAGATGAGAATTTTATCGTGCGATAAGATGGCGTTTTGCGAAATTCGACCTGTAAGTAGGTCAAATTCGGGATCAAAGTTCATGGAATTGCTTTGTATGAAAAACTTTATTGTTTCTTAAGATATCCCAACCAAACACAGATTGTATGTTTGGGACTGTTTTATACATTCTGACCAAATTTGGTCTATATCATATAGATGCCATTGGATAATAAATAATAGATAGGGTTATATGGTATATGGCCTAATAATAATGGCCTAATTAGCCTTACGAATATATGCGCGTGTGAGTCACATTATATATGCAAATTGCAAACTGATTGGTTTCACATTACGTAATTAATAATTCAACGAGAATGCATGTTAATCAGGTACATGCAAAAAGCTTCAGTGTGTGTGGGTTGTTGAGCTGGAGAAGTAAGATTGCTTATTGGCTTATGTATACCTAACAATATATTGCTGGCTATAAATCCAGGGTATATTTATTTTTACATAGTATTTTGAATTTGTAAAACAATATTGATAAAGCTGTCATATTCCATCAAGAAAAGAATTTTTGATGTTAACTAAACTATCGAAATTTTATGACCTAAATAGATACTTTAAACTTATAAACACTTAAGCTATACATGTCTTATAATTTTGTTTTGGGTGAAAATCCCACTTTTCGTTGTTTTTTTTTTAAATAAGTAACACTCAATATTATGAAATAAATTGTGTTGAAACACTACTATTTTTTCATGAAGTATATTGATGTGTTTTATTGTAAGATGACGTATCATTAAAAATATTTAAGGAAAACAAAGTGTCTTATAATTTTGATAGGAACCTTATATATGTACATATGTATATTTATATTTACATATAAAAAAAATATTTATTTATATTTATTCATAAAAAAAAATGTTTACTAATGGTTTCTTGGGTATAAAATGACTTCACAAATCGTTATTAATGCATTTTATAATTTTATTAAGGTTTTTAACAGTTTTACTTTACTGGTCATAATCATATTATATTAAAGAAAAATAAGCATACCCAGCACTCTACAGGCGTAGGCTCCAAATACTAGGGTATGTGACAACACCACCCTACAAGATATGGAAAAATAAGCCCGGCTAAGTGCTTGAATAAGTCTTAATATTTAACGGGCTGTCCCCCAATGTCTTACAGGCCAACACAATAGACCTTATACTGGTCGCAGAACAAATAGGCCTTATTAACATAACATAATAAAATGAAGCATAATTCTATACTTCAAAATGCAATAATTGTTTTGGAACATAGTAATTTTGATGCATGCAAAAATATCAAAACAATTGATACCTTTAGATGCTCACAGGGTATCCCAGAGTTGGGTGTGTTCATTTAAAGTTCCTTTATGTGGCACATCGGCTCGGTAGCTCTCTAATTATAGCTAGTTATTTGTTGTAGCTTATTGGAGTCGATGCTCTCGTTGACTCTCCTCACACCGGAACAGAACCTATTACCTCGAATCAATAAATTTTACAGTTGGACGCACAGGTGGCGCTTGGCATTGACGTTGGGGGAAAGGGCGATACGGAGTGCGGGGACAGCAGCAATTTGGCAGCAACGGGCTAAATGGGCCTTTTATTTAATTTTTACGAGTGTGCATGGCTGTGTGTGTGTGTGTGAGTTGGTGTGCATTTGTGTTGGCTCCCAGCCGGAAATTCAGGCATGTGGTGATCGAATTCTATACGGCCGCTGTACAGAACGTTTCAGTTTTAAGTTGCACATCCCTGATTCTGCAAACTTTCATGAGCGCGCTCTGTAGTCAGAATCGATCGTCTCTAAGTGTGAAATCCCTGCAGCAAAGTCCGCTATGAGTTCGCTCGTTTGCATGAGTTTCTCATAGTGCTTGGTTGTACAAGACGCTGCTTAGAATCGTTTGCGTCGTGGTAAAAGTTCCCTGCAACAAAGTCCGCTACGAACTCGAACGTTTTAGTGAGTTTGTCATAGAGTTCTGCTGCAGAGAACGCTGCACAGAATTGTTTCTGAGCTGTGCGAAATCCCCGCAGCAAAGTCCGCTATGAGTTCGCTCGTTTGCTTGAGCTTGACATTGCGTTCTGCTGCAGAGAACGCTGCTTGGATTTTTTCTTTGTTTCTTTGTTTGGATTGACTTTTGTAGGGTTGTCATAGGGTTTTGCAGCAGTTATTGCAGTGTACAAAAAAACTCGATCAGCTACATTTTGTATGGGTTGCAACCCTTTTTGTGTGTATTTCTTGCAGTTTTTCTTTTGCGTTTTAGTTAAGTGTCAGCTCGTCTTGCGTAAACAACATAAGTGAAGCGGTAAGTTAAATATATTTATTGCGTATTTTAATATAATTTATAAATAAAACACAATTAATATATTACAGTCTACCACATTCGGCAGTGCTACTGTTTTGAATATACACACAAGCCAGGTAAATAAAATACAAAACACATAAAATATTACATTTGTAATTAATGTTTGTTTTTTCTTTCTTTTCAGTGTTCTTATATATCTAAATTAGTTTAAGTAATTGTCAGAATGTAATAAAAGAATGTAAATCAATGTTTAAATAAAATTATTAATTAAAAATATGTATAAACATTTTATTTCTACTGCCGTGCAGATTTGCCGCTCCCTGGGGGTGGGGTAGTTCAATAAGAATTCCAACCAGATTTCATACTAGAACCAGCCGTAATTCCAACTAGAATTTTATACAGCAGAAATACGCATACAGAAAAGTATGCAGCCGAACCTTACGAAGAACTCACTAAAACGTTCGACTTCGTAGCGGAACCTGCCGCTCGGTTTTCTAAATTTCCTACAGAGAATTGTGGCCACGCATGTATAAAAGCGAATGAGGGTTTTACACGAACTCGGCGCGCAGAACTGTGAGCGCGCTGTACGAATTCTGTACAGTTTTCTGCGACAAATTTACTATTGGGCTGTAAACATAAATTCATAAATGTTCGCTGCTCTTTTTGGGGCGACCCTTCCCACATCCCCTACTTTCCCCTGCGCCCTTCTACCCCGCTTCTGTCAGGAAACAAGCAGAAATAACAGCAGCTGCACCTGACTGCAACACTTTGTCAACAGCTTGTATCTTGTTTATTTAAGCAAAGCAATTTGGCTTTTATTGGACAACAACAACAACAGCAATTGCAGATGTTGTTGCTATGCAGCTTCCCTGAACTGTAATCTCAGTTATCTAAGTATCTATGTATCTGTATATCGTTTCATCTAACCATCTGCATGTAAATATATATGTTCATATGAATATGTATTTATAAATGTATGTGTATATGCTCAGCAGACTTTTATCCCACCCTCGCTCGTTAAAAATCACTTAAAATTCCATCATCATAAATTTGTCAAAAATTGTTTGTTTGCACTGCGCTGCTTTAACGTGTTAAAGATCCCCCTCCCTTCACTATAATTCTCCTCTTTCCTATTCCACCTCCGATTCTCTGTCGGAGTTGGGTTAGTTATGGCATCTGCTTTTATTTGTTTTATAGCTTCTCGCTGTGAAATTAGATTTTGTGGTAGTCGTGAATCGCAATAAACAATCAACAAATATTCGAATCGCCGTTTGAAGTTTATAAACCAACATGAATATAGACGAATGCAGGATAACATCCGACTATTGGATACCCTAGCTCATGAGTTTAAGTTTCTTCTCAAAACGGACGAGAATTTAGTTAATTAATGTTGTTTATGTTTACGTTAATGTTCTAAGATGCTTTATTTATTCTGTACAACTACATATAGTTAATTTACAATTTGTTTAATTTAATTTTTTTGAAATAAAAATATCTTGTTTATATACAGTACCGGACAAAGAAAACCGGACACCATAAAAGAGTGGTTTTTGGAGTTTTCTTAAAGTTTATATTTATTCGACCATAGGCAAAACGTAGGTGGCCTAGGGACTGTTTGAATGATACAAAACTTTCCTTAACCCATTGAGTACCGATTGAGATTTTCGAATTTGAAAAAAAGTCTACTTTCAAATATTTTTTCCTAGGGCTCAAACCAAAAAAGTTGAGATGCAAAAATATTCTTTATACAATTTTAATAGTGACTGCAAAAAAAAATTTTGAAAAATCTTTTCGCTAGTATTTTTAATAATTTTTTGAAAATGGCAAAAAAGGGAAAATGAGGAAAAAGTGCATTTTTTGCCATTTTCAAAAAATAATTAAAAATACTAGCGAAAAGATTTTTGAAAATTTTGTCCGGTTTTCTTTGTCCGGTACTGTAGTATTAACTTTTTTTCTATTGCAATATATTAAATTTTCAATATTTATCAATTCTAATTACACTGACTAAGAATTTTGTAAAAATTTAGAAATCTGTGTACTTTCGACTGGAAAAAAGTCACTTTATATAATATTTAAGCTGGTCAGTTCAAATATTAAAATTCAGAAACATCTGAAATTAAAAACTTATGTTAGTCATTTTCAAGGATTGATAAATATATATTAAGATTAAACATTAACTGAATGTAAAGAATGCATTTGCTATAATCTGAATTTGTGCGATGAGTTTAAAAATGTTTTTCATGTTCTGTAAAGCTTTTAAATAATTCAACAGCTGTCCGATAAAAGATACTTGATTTATGAGTATTAAGGGATAAAATATGTTTGTCTATATTAAGATCTATAAATTCATTTAAATCCCTTTTCACTTTCACCCCCCAAAATTTACTGCCAAATTTCTTATGGCAACCTTTAGTTTATTACTTTGGTTTATGTTTTCTTTAGTTCGCCAAATGTTTTAGGTTAACAGCAGGAGGCAACTAACAGTAACTCAGCAGCTTCTTGCCTCACTTCCATATCTTTCTACAGTTGTACAGTTGTGGACAAGGTCTTGAGCCCTGGCTCCATAGTGACTTCACAACAAAAAACAAAAAGAACCAAAAAGTTTGGCAACAAAACGCAGTCAAAAGTTGCTGCAACAGCAGAAACAAAAAAAAAATAAGAAAAAAAAATTAAAAACTGGAGAAAAAAACCATTCCGAGGCAAAAAGCAATAACAAAATATTATTATCAGAATCATTCATCATGTGGCTGCAGGCCATAAATTTTCGGCTAGCTGCGAAATGCAACAACAACAACAACAGCAACAACAACAACAAGAACAAGAGCAACACTAACAACTACAATAAGTACAAGTGAAATAACAACGGCAGCTAACTGTTAATAAATCGCAGCTGCAGATAGCAGCGAGCAGCTGCCGGCGCCACAGACAGCCACGTTTCATGTTCCGCCCCCCCTCCCTACACTCCTCTACTCACCTCTAAGGCCCTAATCCCTTTCCAGCAAATCCCTAGACTTCCAAACCCGAATATCAACTCCCTTTACAATTCCCATTCTCATTCCCAGTCACAGTTACAGTCGCTGTCCAACACCCTGAAAAGTTTACTTTACCAGGCTGTAAGTTTTCTTGGGGCGTGTAAGGCACTATAAAGCATTAACATTACCGTTAAAGAGCATTTTTATTTACTTTTTATGGGAATGCCAAAAAAAACATCAATTTTTCTCTCATTAATTAGACCCGGTACCCAAAAGGCTCAAGGGGCTAATAAGTTTGTGAAAATTTATGTTACAGGTAGAAGAAGTCTTGACAATCGTAAATAACCTAGCCAATGTACATAATCATGGAGTAGGCAGATTTTTATAAGAGGGTCTCTTGCTATTCAGCAGGTTACAGAATTACAGAACCATCACAAGGAAGGAGCGATTACTGATTGCGCTATTAAGATACAATAAAATTATCGCTGGATTCATTAAATTATAGACTTCCTTAGATGGTATAATTGGAATGTTTTAAATTTATATTTTGTTATTTCTGTCGTATTCATAGTGAACACCTTGAAAAAGTGAGCAACCAAAGCTTAATATGTTACCCAATTACCGCTATTTCTAACAATTAAAAATTTTTGTATCGGTTTTACAAACAAATTTTCGTACAATTATTGTAATAGCTGAGACGCATGGTTTTTTTTAAACGAAATTAAAAAAAATCGACAGTATGCTGATTCAACAAAAAGTTATCATGTAGTAGGCTGATTTCGTATCACTCAACTTATCTATTCCATTCAAGATATCCAATTTTGTGACGAACGATACTCTTAAAAAAGTTTGACATTCGGCAGTTTGCGCAATAAGTTCTCAATTCTTCGTACCTAATAAAAATAACTTTTTTTTAAGAATATCGTTTGTCACAAAAAATCAGATATTTTGGGGCATGGATCTGATTTTGTCATTATATCATTTACATTGTAAAGGCTTTTTTTAGAATTGAGAAATTTAAATTACTCATTATTCTACTTATTGTGCAATATTGAGTTTTTTAATACTAATCAAGTTTTAAGCAATATTATGAATGAAACATTAAGCTAAAAAAACACCATTAAAAAAAAAAAGCACCAGACACTAATGAATTTTCAATAATTGCATAATAATTATAAATGATATATTGAAATTAATTGTTATTCTACTAATAATATTAAGGTATTTGTCGCTTACAAGCAAAAGGTCATTATTAACTTGCACATGCATGTAACTGCTGAATACAATTATAGAAACTACTTGAATTTCATAACGTGACTTGATTAATAATCTTAAGTCTAAATATTCATCATCTCCGTCAAATGAAAAATCCCACTTGAAGTTCAATTCGCAATTACAATTTCCTTCCATTTCGTATTCGTATTCGCAGTTCAAACTAGCTCAACCCCCTCATTATCATTATCATTCATCATTTATCATCATCCGTTCGCATGTCATTTCTCCTCTCTCCTCTCTCTCTTTCTCCTGCTCTTTTATGTCGTTCGCTTATTTAATAAATAATCGTCCATCGATTAATGCGTTTAGTACATAAACATGCAAAATTACGTTCATATTGCATATACTCGCAAGTACTTACCTTCCCTATATCCAGATCATACATACTCGTATATATGCCTATGTATGTACGTATGTTTGGATGTGTATTTTGCTGGCCAGGTGACCACATGCTGTTCTCGCCCTGCCCTGCTGCTCTAACGGCGCATTGGCAACCACATGGCCAAGCTGCGGCTCTGGCCGGCTGTCTGCCTGCCCGGCTGACCACATCATCAAATGCGAAATGCAAAAGCGATGTAATTGCCACCGTACCACATCTCCCAACCAACCCACCGCTACACCGGCTGAAGCCGAACTCGAACCCGAAGCCGAAACCAATAAACCTGCATACGTCGATTAGCTGCACATGAATGCAATAACATGGCCAATACTCTGGAAAAGGGTACAAGGGGGGAGAGTTGGCCAAGAGTTGAGGAAATTGGTTAGGGCAATGCACAGACAGACGAGCCCATTTAAGCCACGTCTTAAGAAGCTTTCGTCTAGGCCATTCTCGTTTGGCATCTACCACAAACGCTAACCATAAACCACAATGGTCCAATGGCTCTCAATTATAAATTATATGGAGCGATTGAATTATAGAATATTCTTACTTAATTCATCATATTAATATATTTATTCTGATACTTCAAATCTAATCAGTATAATAATGGTAGACATTTATTTATTTATGGAGATAAATTTAGAAAAAGTCTTTTCAAAACTATTCTAAAATAAAACTTGATTTAAGTATTCCCAGTTTTGTTGCGCTACTCAAAAAGCTTTAATGGAGTTTTCTAATAAAATTCGAAAAGAAAGAATGAGACATCAAATACATAATAAATACCAGGGTTCAGAAAAAACAGTATAGTTATAAAAAATTAATACTGAATCAGAGAATGATACAAATATTGAAAATTACAATTACTTTAGATTTGTATTCAATTATTCCATAACTCGAATTTCTCTTTAACTTTTATTTTATTAAATTTTATTTATTATAATATAAAGTATTTAAAAGACTAGGTAAAAAAAACATTTAACGTTGAAAGCTTGCCTGATTCACAAACTTCTTGAACCCCCCTCGCAGACAAATGTTTAATTTGCACAATCGACTTTATCATGATGACATGATTTATATTCATGTATTCAAATTAATTTTAGTTTTATTGTTAATTAACGCATAGAAGACAACCATTTTCATTTCAAGTTATTGTCACAATATAATTTTGAATGGTTATTGATGACGACTGAAATTTTAACTTGGTTTATAAATGTATAAACAGCAGTTTATGTATGTATGTACATACATACATATGTATATGGAGCTAATGAATATTGTTGAATTTTTATATTGTACATTGTGCGACTAGACAGATCCCTTGGCTTAGAACCTGACCCGAGCAGCCAATTGGCAAAATGGCCAAAATCTATGTCGCCTGCCAAGAAGCCAGTTGCCAGTTAACAGTTGTGCCACCTGACGCCGCTTGGCTGACCACTAACTGTAGTAGATACGAACGATGGCTTACTGACTCACAGACCGCAACGGTACGTCGCCTGGCAACAGATTTCAAATATTTGCGTAACTCAAGCGGCGCTTGAACTATGCACATCTTGCCATAATCTTCCTCCACCCCGTCCCACCCTTCCTCCTCCGTCTTGTTGGCCCGACAAAACGCTAGCTCATTTGCCAGGTTGTCGTTGATGTGGAGCCCGCCTTCACCGCATTCCACGCAACGACGGCCATGAATTTTGCATTTTCTATGTACATACATACATACATATGTATTTTTAGAGCTGTTTGGCCAGGCCTGTGATTCATCAAAAGAGCGGCGACAGCTGACAGGCCGACAAGGCAACAGGGCTAAGAGCAACAGCTACAGCTACGCATGGAAATGAATTTAACCAAAAATAAAGAAAACACATAGACAATGACAATAGAACAGCGAACAGCGAACACCGAACCCAACAACACCTCAAGCCCCGCCAAGCCGCGCTCCATGCGTCAGCGTCATATGCCAGGGGAAACACCTGAGGCGCTCGGGAATTGCCGATGCTCATTAGCCCAACCGAAGCAGTTGACAAAGCGTAGGCAACAAAAAATTACCGTGGAAGGTGGAGCAAAAAAAAAAACAGGTGAAACAAACCGAAACTTGAATGCCCTGTGAAAAAAAAAACAGCAAAAGTTGGAAATGTCAAAAGCTTGAGGCTTATTAAACCGTTATTCAAATCACAGCCACTGGAGTTGGGCGATATTTACATTATTGGTTACTTATCACAAATAGAATAAGTAACAGTGATAAAGTCATTGAATAATATTTTGTCACTTAAGCCTTTTTTTCACTGCTCGCAATTTCTGCACTGCAAATACTTAACTTACTTATTTACACCTGCAGTCAAGAACTTTGTAAAATAAAATGTAATATATGAAATTTGAATAAAATTCGTATTTGCAGTCGCAGTCACTGTTATTTATCACTCTAACTTTTTACGTTCCAGTCGCAGTTGTCACTGTGAAAATGCAATATCAACATATCGCTCATCTCTAATACACTTTGCCACCAAAAGACTGCCTACGCTACGTAAGCTTAAAGCTTAACGTAAAGCGGACAAGTAGCCTTTGCCGAACTTTTACGCAATAAATACTTATTTATGTATGTGTGTATGTATGTACCGATATACAGTATAACTTATAGTAAATATGTACATGTACATATTTTTGTACGACTGATTTACAGCCGTTAAACACCACAGTGCGGTCTATCGCCCAAACTTTTTTTTGAATATGTGTACAAATTAATTGCAAATTTGCGTGCGTGTTCATATCACACTAAAAACAACTACAGTATAAAAAGAGGGACCTGACGCGCCGAAGATGAAATACCCTTTACCATTGAATTTATTGACTGTAATAACAAACATCAGTTAACGTGATCAGATTCGCATGGCAACCCTACAAAAAATCATTAGTACGTACATATGTACATATGAAAAAGATTATACCCTGTAATATGACACACATTTCATGCAAATGTGCAAGGCATTCTTAAAGAGTATAACGAAATGGGCAATACCCCTTGATTGCTAGCGCAAATTTATTTCCGGATTAAAAAAACCAATAACATTTAATTTTATGTGCTGCTTTATCTATGCACAACACATCGAACAGCGCATACGCTTTCTCAAGGCTGTCTGATGGAATTCACTCAAATATGAATCATTGGGTGAACAATGCAGTCGGGCAAAAAAAAATCGTGTCGAAATACTAATGATGATATCATAAGGTAAGCAAATGGTTTGTTTCTTTTGCTAAAAAAAAACTTAATAAGAAAGTATAGCAATTAACTTTAAGAAGAAATCTTCTCTAATAAAAAACAGCTGTTTCAAAGCTTTGTGGCAACTCTGAATGCATTTGTGAAGCTGCGATGGTACACACACCTACACCTATGTTTTGGTCTAATTTTCACTCTTATACAAAGCGCAGTGTGTGAGAACGGGACACACATATAAATGTAGAGTGCACATATTGCTTGTGAGCATGACCAGCGATGCCAGCAAATCACGATTACGAGTACATACATGTACATATGTGCATACACATGCATATTGATCTTTAACAGCTGTTTTGTATGTATGTACGCAAGTAAACTTTACGTCAAACAAACTGAGTATGACGCGTGCCTAGTAGCGAAATTGTGTTTCAATTTGTATTTCGGCATTTCTTAGTACATTTGCTTTGCTCCTCACCACCAATTGACATGTACTCGCCGTAAAAATGGCGACAACAAAATTGCCGTAAATTTTTTAAGTATCATCGCAGATACAAATAAATATAAACAGATACATATGAATATATATACACATGTACATATTGGTATTGGTAATCCCAAAAACTTTAGTATAGTACTTTTAGTGATACAATCCAATTTAATTGCTCTAATAAAAAAAATTCGCTTGGCAACAGAAGTCGACAGATCGCTTAATTCAACACGTCATGCGGAACAAGTACACACAAATAAACACACATACAAACCATGTACAAATGTGAACTACAATGTATTTTCATACAAATACATATGTATGTACATATATATGAATGTATATATGTATGTATATACCATCAATGTTTTCTTTTTGGCTTTTTGCCGCTTTGCTGCTTTGCCAAAATTATGACAAAATTATGAGACCCTTTCTAAGAAAGAATATAAAAACAAAAGGCAAAGCAATAGCAATAATATATGTACATATGTATATTTACATACATACATGTGTACATATTTACCATGTGTATAAGTGTAGCTATACGTCAGGCCTGACACACATTCACTCCCGCACCCGCACCGCCTCCACCATAATCGCGCATATTGTCGCATATCGTTTGAAGATGACGCGCGGTCGTTGTGCTGCCAGACGTTCTGGCTCGCTCGTGCGGGTGGGTGTCGGCTGGGGACGATAACTATTAAGGTGCGGGGCGACATTGAACAAGCCAGCGAAGCAGCAAACATCAACGAACGAAGCACGAGACGAGAGAATTTCAATCGCAGCTGGGTGATAACGTCGTCATCGTTGCCAGAGTTACGCAGGCCAATTTTAATTTATGCACAACACACACACACTCAGACTGAGACGACAATCAACTCGTTCACTCGCACGCTCTCTCTCTTCCTCTCTCACTTACTCACTCTCTCTAAACATCAACATCTTTTTTTTATTCACTTTTGCTGTGCATATTTGCACATTGTTGTTGCTATATTTTTGCGCGCTCACTTATGTAAACTTTTCTCTCATGATTTTTTTTCTCTCATTCTCTCGTTACAGCAGCAGCAGCGACAACGTCGACGACGCGACGCGGGCGATCTGTACTTTGCTTACGTTACGCTCAGCGTTAGTAAGCTTTTGACAGTTGACAACGCGAGACGCTTAACGCGCACGGTAGTTAATAACGACGACGGCAACGCGTCGCTGCTGTCGACGCAGTCGTCGGTGAACGCAACAATAACAAAATAAAATAAAAAAATATAACAAGCAGCTAAATTTTTAGCATTGCTAAAATGCAACGCACCAACATTGAGTACGAGCGTCAACGTCATCTGGCCAATTGGTTAGTGAAGAGCAGTCCGCACATGGCAGCTGCTGCAGCGGCCAGCGCAGCGCCACCCACAGCAGGAGCAAATGGAAGCACTGGAGCTTCAGCGGTAGCTGCAATTGGAGGGGGAGTGGCAGCTGCAGCGCAAGGCGTGCCCGGCAACAGCGCTGCAGCCTGTAACGGTAAGTGAAGCAACAGAGAAGAAAGGTTTAGGGTAAAAATATTGACGTGTGTGTATGTATGTAATTACATTCATACAAACATACTCGTAGATTTGTACATGTGTGTTTATACAAGGCAAGGCACGCGCAAGTAAAACAGATGCGAGAGTAAGAGAGAGCGAAAGAGTTTTACGTTGCTGATTTGTTTGATTCTGCTCATTACTTGCATTTGGTGGTTGTTGTTGCCTTCAAATGCAAGCGAAGCCCGTTCTCTCTTCCTCTTGAACTGCGCGCGCGTCGCTCGCTTCGCGTAATTCAACAGAAACGTGACGACAACGCCGAGCGTCCACCTCCTCGCCCACCCGAGACACTTGGCACAGTTGTTGCTGTAGCTGTTGTTGCAATTGATATTTCACAAAAGATAAGCAAAATTTCAAAACGTTTACTTTTTTTCTTGCTTCTTTTTTTGTGATTTCTGTTTTATTGTACAATAATTTCGCTGTGATTTTGCGTTGCGCTGCTTCAGCTTCTGCCCGGGTTTGCCCGCCTGCAGTTATACTCGCATGTATGTATTTATTAAGTACACAAAAAAATTAAGCCAAATGTGCGCAATTAAAGTGAGTAATAACATAAGCGACCCATAAACCATCTACAGAAATACAACAACAACAACAGCAGCAACAACAACAACAGAAACACCGACAGGCAACAAACAATGGGCAGCAATCGAACAATAAGCAATCAAAATCGAGATATTAAACTTTAATTGCGTTGAGGAGTTTTTAGTTTATGAAATCACATTTAATACAATACAAGCGTGTATGTGTATGCATGTACATATATTTTTATGCATGTATTGTATTTATGTATTGTATACATAACAATTGCAGGCGTACTTGACTCGGTAATAAACTATAAATAGAACATTAAAGTCAAGTGCTTGCTCACCTGAGGAAATACATGAAAATCTCTTAATAAAAAAAAAGGAAATAAATTTTAACTTGACACAGCAAAAATACTACAACAAGAGCACAGTAGACTCACGAAAATAAGAATATTTTAATGTGAGCTACAGTGGTCACTCGACAAATTAGATGTGGTGTCAAGACGTGTTTTAAGCCATGATTTTTTTTATGTTATTGTGTTTTTGCTTATAAATTCATTTCTTATGCATTTTTAACAATATTAATCCACAGTAATATTCTTCCATACAAGGCGTTTAATTAACTTACAATCACTAATTTTATTTGTATGAACTGCTTTTGTTAACTGATTTTCGCACTATTAAACAACCTATCCTTTTTTGTATCTCTTTGTGTTAAATAAGCCATCAATTATCTATTGGTTAATAAACAGTAACGTGTGTATGTAAATTTAATTAGATCTTGCTAAATTTTTTTTTTAACTTTTCTCAATTTTGGGTGAATGTACGAATAATTGAATAGATACATAGTTTTTTTTTTTTTTTTCAATATTTCATGTTAAAATTTAAATTAAATAATTGAAATGTATTCATAATTTGAAAAAGTCACGTACTTTTTATTTCACACACAAGCACACACGTATACAGACTCATAGAGCGGCATATCTGGTTTCGTAGAAAGTTCGTTCACACTAATTTGAAAACAATAAATGAATGGACTTTGTTCTGTTTACAAAAGTTAAACCCGATATTCAACAAGAATAATAAAACATAAAAAATACACATACTGCTCATAATATTTTTATAATTTGTTTATTTATTTTGTTTGCCTCAATATAGGAAGTTAATAGAAATATAAAACCTTTAATATATTTATATAATTTAATTGCAATTTTACCAAAATATTCACCATT
>JBAMBK010001281.1:0-12311 GCA_037043435.1 Drosophila suboccidentalis
AAAAAGTTATTTTTTTAGGTGCAAAGAAGCTGCGCAAAGTGCCGAATGCCAATTTTTTTTTTTATTTTTATGTATATTAATTTTTTTTTTTTGGCATATTTAATAAACGAGCGGGGGTTGGCGAGCGAAGCGAGCAGGGGCGGAGCCCCCTAGTATATAATAAATTAGCATATATAAAAAATTTAATATATTTCGTCACAAAATTGGATATCAGAAATTTTGTGGCATGGAAATGTTATCGTCACTAGACTTTTACCGCGTAAAGAGGTTTTTTTGGGGGATTATTCCATCACACGGTATTGAAAAATCTGAGTCTACTAAATGAAATTCGTGTGGAATAATATATTTTGTTGATTGAAGTTCTAATGAAGTTGTTCCTTGAGATTTTATTACACCCTGGCCTATGCCTTGGATGTTTATAATTTTGTCTTCTTGAATTTTGAAATTATCTGAATTTATTTTTAAAAGTGAGATATCTGCACCAGTATCTATTAGGAATGTGAGTTTATTTTCAGTTGAATGATTATAGAAAATGACAAATATATTAAGACTGTAATTGATGGAATGAACCTTTGCATTTACTGATTGTTTCCTAAAGGGTTCTGAGAGTTTTCCGACGCATTTTGCGCCACTCTGACATTGTTGTTATTGTAACCTTGGTTGGAGTTACCTCGGCCTCTTCCTTGGTTTTGGCCTCGTCTTCCTCCATGGTTATTGTAATTGTTGTTGTTATTTTGGCCATTATTTCGGTAATAATTGTTTCGATTATTATTACCACGACCATTGCCTCTACCGCGGTAATTACCTCTGTTATAATTACCACGTTGGGCTTGACCTCTCTGGGAGTATAAAATGGAGCTTGCATTACCCGTCATTTCAGTACTACAATGTAAGTACTTACTGACGGCTTCATTCATTGTTGCAAAATTACCAGCTTCCAATATTGTCTTCAGCTTGCCATGATCACAATTTTTGATCATGACATTGATTGCTTCTTTTGTGCTGAACTTATCTGCATGTTCAGATGGCAATCCCTCATCGATATACGAAGATTCAAGCAATCTTCGTAGATTATCGATTTCATTAGTGAATTGAGTGGCTGTTTTGCCTTTTTGATAGACATTAGCCATTTTAGCTTTTACTACGTCGGATGTTTCACCAACTATAGTATCTTGCAATTTTTTTATGATTGCATCGATTGTCGTCTCATTTTGGACCTTGTATAGTGTTGAGCCAATAATCTTTGATTTATATGACCTCAACAGCTATCTCTTCGTATGTGCCTTTTGTCAGATTTACTAACTTCAAAGCTGTTAAAAATCTTTGAAGATGTATCTTTTTTCCGTCAAATTCAGGTATGGTGGAGGAAATCTCCTTCATGTATGCCCTGTCGGCCGCTGACGAGTCTGCCATTTTTGGTTTGGTTAAACTCTCTAGTCCCAATTGGTTACTAGCCGCTGCACTTGTTGCGGGGCTATTATGATTAGCAGTTTCTTGGGAATCAGATCCCGAAACAATTGCAATGTAACCTGTGTTGGGTGACTTTGGCCTTGGACTTATTGACCTTGCGTCGCTCTCCTCGAGTGATATAAATGTTGCCGGCTTGTCTACTGCGTTCGGCAAATGTAAATCAAGAGTATGTCTCTCTTTTATTGAAATTAATTGATCTCTAAGACGTTTGACAACGTCTAAGGCTTGAGTCCACTGGAGATCGGAGAGTCTAGGTTGGATTTCTAGATACAGCTCCCGTATCTCATTATAAATCTTCACTAAATAAATAGTGTGTTTATTGATGGTACTCGGTTGGGTAGTTCTATTTTGGGAGAGGCTTTTGTACGATTTGTCGAACTCGGCTTTTAGTTCTATAACCTTCGTACATATTGTATTCCAATCCATGTGTTTAGTGGCTTGGAATTTTCAGCTATTCAAAATTTTTTTTGAGTTTTAGCAATTATTTTCGTTTAATATTTTCTTTAGCCTGAATATGGCATGATTTGCTGAGACTTCACGCTTTCGTTGATAACCTATATAGACTCCAAGTCCAATTATATCTCCACATCTGAGTGGGTATCTTTTTCCTACGATCTGTTTGTTTCCTATAAATACGCCATTTACTGCGTTCATCTGTTCGAAAACAACTATGCGTCCGTTGCGCACGATTAGCTTGGCATGATGCCTGGACAGGAACATGTACCCAGGCAAATGGGAACTGCAGCTGGAGTGCCTGCCTATGGTATTTTCTCCAGCACGGAGAAATACTTTTCTGCCAGTGGTTACGTGTTCCAGGTACCAGCAGGAGCCTGACGCATTCATTGTTCAAATGCGCTGAACAAGATTAAATTATTATTAAGTTCTCTCTTTTTTTTCATGCACTAATGTAATCTAATGTAATCTTTGCATCGAAAGTACCCTATTCCCAAATTCTTGTTCCTTTCCAAATGTACGTCTTATTCAGTCATATTTATTTATTTTTATATTTTATTTATTCTTATTTCTTTTTTTTGAAAAATTTCTCTTATATATATTTTTTCGTTTTTATTTATCATAAAAATATATTTGTTGATTTTAAATCAATGTTTTATGATTCGATTTTGTTAAGTCTGTGATATTTATTTTATATAAAATTTCTTTTTAAGCTTTGTAATTATTATTATTATTGCCCTAAAGGCCAATACGCGTGTCTAAACACACGAGCCTAATACACCCCGTGGGTGGATTGAATGATTTTACCGTTCATGACGGTGTACATTTACTACCTGATATTTTGTACGGCTTTATGGGCCGTACGCTACTGGGCTAGTTAGAGCTCAGTTTAACAATTTGTTTTACAATTTTCTTAATTTACATATTTTATAATTAACATAAGAAAAATTTTTTTTTTATGTATATATAATATATAGATAAAGTTATGTGGCGCGTTCTTTGAAACGCTGTCGGTCCTCCTTGGGCTGCCTTGGAACGGCTAGCGGGGCCGGTGCTGGTCCTCGCACAGGCTGATGTTGTTGTTCTTTCAGGTGTTGTCGTTGTTGCTTCAGCTGTTGTTTCTGTTGTTGCTGTTGTCGCTGATGCTGATGTCCGGGGCCTATGAGCTCAGGCGGTGCCGGTGCTGGTCATCGCACAGGCTGTTGTAGTTGTCTTGTTGGGTTTTTTTTTTGTGTAGTTTTCCTTGAGGCTCCGGCCTATCCGCAGGTGTAGTTGCAGTGGATGCTATTTAGAGGCCCGGCGCAGTCCGGCGGGCAGGTCTTCTTTTGCTGGGGGATTTGCATTTTGTTTATTAATTTCGGTTTTTCACCAATTACTGGTATATAAGATGGTGAGTGTGTGTGTTGCTGTTGTTTCTTGTTCTCTATTGTTTTTTGCACAAACGACTCTAAAAAGTCGATTTTACTCTGAATTTTCGTAGCAGTGTCCCAACTCGGGGGATTTTCTGCGCTTGAGTAGTTCTTTAAATTGAGCTATTTCTTTTTTTGCTCTGTTTATGACGCCACTGCGTCTTGTTTTGGGCATTGTGCCATAGAGAACTCTTAGCAACTTATCTACACACTACTCACCAGTCTTATAGGAGGATATTAGTTCCATCGACGGCGGAGTGGGCGGATTGCCAACCCCGCGTTGAATTTTTCGCTGTCCAGCGGCGGTGAGGTGGGCGGCCTGCACACCTCACTTTCCACGTGCCTCTTGTAGTCTCCTTCACAGCAGTCTCCTTCACATTAGTCTTCTTCACTGTAGTCTTCTTTTTTTTTGATGGCAGTCGCACTTAACACTTGGAAATCATTTTATCAACAATGCATTTGTACTTTGTTTAAAAATTTTTTTTTTTTATTTTATATGTTCAACATGTTTTCAACATGTTCGTGACACTTGTCACGGTCGCCATGTAATAGTATTTTTAATAATAAGAAAGACACACGTCTGATAGCTTTCTCTTGTCTTTATTGAATGATATTGTTTTAACTTATTATAATTATTTTAACAATTTGATCGTACCACTAAGACCGCGTAGCTGCGCTGCCAGTGACGCCGGCAGAGGAGCGGTCAGCTTATGTATAAGTTTACATATGTATATGTATAAAGGTTGGCGAATAGTCGCCGCGGCAGAGAAGAAGTATTATGTTCACTTAGTGACAGAGCTGTCGCGCATGTCAAATATGCCGACTCAGCACTGTCTAGTTCAATGCACTCAATACACTCAAGAACGGTCATATTACCGACAATGCTTAATATTGTGCAATGCTTAATAATGCTTAATATTTAATAATAATATATTTATGCATACCACTGAGTACAGTGAGCATTCGATATGTGAACATACTACAATAGTCTGCACTCTCTCGCTCTTTCAACACGATTGTTGTCTGTTCGGTTCTCCTAATAACCGCTGCTTAAACTGAAGCGCCGTCTGCGTTGATTAAGTGCAAGCGCTCTCTTAATTATCGTTTGGGCAACTAGCTGCGCTACACATACGTTGCTCGGCATATTTCTTTAAACAAAGCGTGTGTCACATACAATAGTGAACACGTATAAGGGTACATATATATACATACGTGCATTTCTTTGGGTGTAATTTTCAATATTGCGACCGGTAAAGAAAAAATTAATCCCAACGACACCGTTGTGGTAGATGGAGATTGCTACATTGAACGCTTAACTCAATTATTCGCTAAATTGGATAAAGGGGAAAGTGACATAGAACGCGAAAGATCATCGTTGACAAATTAGATATTTTGAATTCATACATTGCCAAGGCTATGGATCTACAATCTGAGATCGACGCCCTTGATCCTGATAACACTAGCCGGGCAGTGCTCGAGGAAACGTGCATTCTTGCAAGATCTTCGTTTATGGCCGCTTTAAGTGCTCACCAAGTCTCAGAAAATGTTCCCTCGACCTCACATAGTTCGCATTTGCCTAAACTCAAATTACCCAAATTCAGTGGTAAACATGAGGAGTACAAACCGTTCATCAGTTTATTTAAAAGCTTGGTAAATTCTGATCGTTTGTTATCTAACATCCAAAAATTCAATCATTTGATTTCGTGTTTGTCCGATGGAGCTTTAGGAACTGTGAGATCATTCCGAGTCTCGGACGAAGATTACCCAAAGGCATTGGCCAGCCTGGAACGTGTGTACGATAAAAAGTACGTTATTTTCTCGAATACTTTGGACCAGTTATTCGACATTGAGCCTATGAGCAAGCCTTCTGCAATTTCGAGTCCCTAATGTCTATTGGTAATGAGCAGGACTTTGCAAATGCCGTTCTCGTGCATGTCGCTATGTCAAAGGTCGATCATGCGACTAAATCTAAGTACGAAGAACAGATAGATTATAACTCCTTACCCGAGTGGTCTGAATGTGTTTCGATTTTAAATAGGCGTTATCTACATTTGTCCGCTGAGGAAAGTTCCAAGTCTAGGATCAAACAAAAATCAGATTTGAAGCCTGCTAGGAACAGCAAATCTTCGTTCGCATGCACTAAAGGTGATAAGAAAAGTGAACCCAAGTGCCAGTTTTGTAATGCTAATCACAATATCGGAAGTTGTCAAGGGTTTTCGGGTATATCTGTTTCGGAGCGTTTCGATTTTGTAAAATCAAGTCAACTGTGCATAAATTGTCTACATCCAGGGCACAGGGTGTCGAATTGCACTGCATCAAAGTGCAGAGTCTGTTCTCGTCCCCATAATACGCTTCTGCATAAGTACGCTGCTCCTGAAATGTCACAGGCAGCAGCGCATCCTGCTCATGTAAATCATGTTACGAGCGAGTCCATCAAGTTATCCTGGCAACAGCTGTTGTAAAGATTCGAGATAGATGTGGTCAGATTCACAACGCTAGAGCTCTGTTAGACTCAGGCTCTCAAGTCAATTTCATGACTGAAGAGCTTGCGCAAGCATTAAGACTTGCAAGGAAAAATAAGTGTTTAACAGTCACGTCTGTTGGAAATGCCAGTTTAGTTTAGTGGTTTCGTCTCGAATTTTTGGGTACTTACTTAAATTTCAAGCAGGCAGCCAGATTATGATCTCCCCATTATTCAGTGGAAAATTCCTGCAAATGTAGAACTGGCTGATCCTGAATTTTTTAAGCCTCAGCGAATTGATCTGCTACTAGGAGCGGATTCCTTTTTCGAATTGTTGTGTACGGGACAAATAAAATTGTCTGAGAATGGCCCTCTGTTGCAAAAAACGTTGCTTGGATGGGTAGCATCAGGGCGGTGTAAGAAATTGCAGATCCAGAATCCAGTGTGCTGTGCAATCATGCACCCAAGTAAGGAGTCCAGATTGGAGGCTCTTGTGGAGCGATTCTGGGAACTCGAAGCTGTTCCCGAATCAAATGACTCAGCCAAATACTCGTCAGAGCAGCTTGCATGTGAGAAAAGCTTCAAGGATAATGTTCGGAATTTATCGTCAGGTCGCTTTGAGGTCAGTTTGCCCTTCAAGATTGATCCTAAAATACTGGGATCATCCTTTGAGACAGCCAAGAGACGTTTTCTCTCCTTAGAGCGTAGAGTATCTAAAGATTTAGAACTCAAGGAAATGTATGTGAGTTTCATGAAAGAATATATTGATCTCGGTCACATGTCTGTCATAGGTACAGAAGTTCCGCCAGGACCACACTACGTCATACCACATCAGTGCGTCCTGAGGCCTGATAGTAGCTCCACCAAACTTCGAGTTGTGTTTGATGCGTCCTGTAAGACAACATCGGCCCACTCACTCAATGATCTGCTTATGGTAGGACCTACTATTCAGAGTGAGCTAATTTTGTCGCTTCTTCGGTTCCGTCTGAATCGATATGCCCTCACGGCAGACATTAGGAAAATGTATCGGCAAGTCAGCATATCCGATGACGATCGACGCTTTCAGCTAATTGTTTGGCGAGAAAATCCATCGGATGAGCTTAAAATTTATCGTTTGAACACAGTGACATATGGCACAGCGTCCGCGCCGTTCTTAGCCATCCGATGTTTGCAAGAACTGGGTTTACGCCATAAAGATGATATGCTCACCGGTGCCGATAATCTCGACACTCTGAAAGCAATACGTGCTCAGGTGTCCGAAATTCTAAATTCAGGGGGTTTTCAATTCAAATTGGCATTCGGCACTGCGCAATAAATTTTTTTTTAGGTGCAAAGAAGCTGAAGCTTTTTGCGCAAAGTGCCGAATGACAATTTTTTTTTACTTTGTATATATATTAATTTTTTTTTGGCATATATAATAAATAAATATAAATAAATAAAAAATTTAATATATTTCGTCACAAAATTCGATATCAGAAATTTTGGGGCATGGAAATGTTTTCGTCACTAGACTCTTACCGCGTAAAGAATTTTTTTTGGGGGATATCAGAAATTTTTGAATAAGACTGGCTGACTGATAATCAACGTGTAGCCCAAACGGTAAAAGATAGAAAGCTGAAATTTGCACACAACATAGATGAAATAATTTCATCGTGCAATCGGGGTCAAAGGTCACGGAATTGCTTAGTATGAAAAACTATTTTGTTTCTTAAGATATCTCAACCAAACTCACAAATTATATGTTTGGTACTGTCTTTTACATTCTGACTAAATTTGGTCAAAGTCGGGTGACTATATCATATAGCTGCCATAGGAACAATCGGATGAAAATACCCTTTAGTATGAACAACTTTTTTGTTTCTTAAGATATCTCTACCAAACTCACAGATTGTATGTTTGGGACTGTCCTTTACATTCTGACCAAACTTGGTTGAAATCGGATGGCTATATCATATAGCTGCCATAGGAACAATCGGTTGCAAAATAACCTTTAGTAAAAATAACTTTTTTGTTTTCTAAGATATCTCATCCAAACTCACAGATTGTATGTTTGGGACTGTCTCTTACATTCTGGCCAAATTTGTTCAAAGTCGGGTTACTATATCATATAGCTGCCATAGGAACAATCGGATGCAAAATAACCTTTAGTATGAACAACTTTTTTGTTTCTTAAGATATCTCAACCAAACTCCCAGATTATATGTTTGGGGCTGTCTTTAACACTCTGGCCAAATTTGTTCAAAGTCGGATTACTATATCATATAGCTGCCATAGGAACAATCGTATACATATTATTTTTAGTATAAAAAACTAAAAATACATTAACTCAGTTTTTTTCAATATTATTTAATTTTTCATTTATTTAAATAATATTATTTTGTAATTCTTTTGTATTTATTATTATTATGTTTATATTTCTCATTGATTTTATATTTTTTTTTGGCTGCATTGGTATTGGCCACTGATGATAATTATTTGGATTCAATTTGTTTTTAAATATTTTATGCACGTTTGTACAAAGTTATTGCGCGGTTAAATTATAATAGCGAAGAGAAATGTATCTATATTACATTATCTTACCATTTAAAAATAATAGGAATTGAATTGCATTAATATATTTTGAATATTACATTTAATTTAATTATAATTATTAGACTATCACAAACTTTGTTTACACATTATTATTGAGATTGCTTAATAATTATAATTTGACGAAAACATTTTCATGCCCCAAAATTTCTGATATCCAATTTTGTGACGAATAATATTAAGTTTTACACATACATTATTTAAAAAAAAAATTTTGTCCCTCGGCACTGCGCATAAAAGTAATATTTATTAGGTATGAAGAATTTAGCGCAATGTGCCGAGGGCAAAAAAATTTTTTTTTAACACTAGATTTACCAAGAAATTTGCATACCTGGTTAAGAAAAGTCCTATTACTTTATATTAAAATTCTTAATCCTTTAAATGAATTGATGAGAAATAAAAAAATATAAATAAAAACATAAAAATGCATCAATTGTGTTTTAGTTTTAATCAAAATAATCATGTTTATTACATGGTTTACAGTACCAGTCATTTTGACTGTATATAAAAAGTTGTATTATTTTATAAAATATCGATTTTATTGGTTGTTACATGTTTTACAAATAGAAACTTTGATTTCCTACACATTTTCCGCAAACATATTTCTTGCAGACGCCACAATTTGTAGTTGTCTTGTTGTTGTTACAATGCCCTATTTGGCACCATTTACGTACAGGCCGGGAGATCATTTGCCTTTCCTTGGCCTGATAACTGATATTCAGAGGTGAGCTCTTCAGCTAATCTAAATAAAAACTCTTTCCTAGTTATATTCTTTCCAGTTATATTTTTGTACAAAATCCAGGCATTGATCCCGGCTAAATCCAAAATATTGAAAAATACTTGAAGTGGCCACCTTCTGGATCCAGATTTCACGGAATATTTCCTAGCCATTTGATCCGTAACATCTACACCGAATTTGGTGTTATTGTAAAAGGAGACAGTTTCTGGCAGTTTCTTGAAACTCGTATCTATTTTGACGCCTTTGTGCTTTGTACTCAACAATAGGACCTTCTTGTTAGGCTTACTCTTGTAGACAGTAAGTGAACAATCGCTTGTTTCATATAGAATCGTTGAAAAACGTTCCATACCATCTTTTTTTACCTTGCAAATTTTTGGAAGCCACTTCAACTTGCATATTTTGTGTTGTGTTTTCTTCTTCAGAACTCGAGGAAAGCCGCATACGTCTTCGTTTTTGGCTTCATCTTGACAAATGTGAAAGTCTACGAAATGTGGCGAGTAATATATCGATATATCGAAAACAGCTTGTAAAACTTGTTTTAAAATATTTCTATGTATTAAAATGGTTTATGTTACAATCTTACTTCCTGACTTAGTGTAATCGTTAAAATACAAACGGTCCATTTTGAAAATCAATTTTTAAGAAAATAGGTAAAAATATGGAAAAAGTGAATTTATTCCAATGTAGAATCTATATGTTCATCCTATTGAATTTTTTCTAGCGTATATTGATAAAATAAATAACTTGAATACATTTTTGGAAGAAAATTTCACAAGATGTGAGTTTTTAATCAATTTTACGTTTTTCGTCGTGGTGGACCTTTTTCTGAAAATGCCCATATGCCAAAAAAAATTAATATTCATACAAAGTAAAAAAAAAAAAAAGCACTTGAAATTGTACTCTGAAATCGATCGCACGCGAGTTACTTTTATTTCCACCGAATTGTTGTTGTGTTGCCTGGCGGCAACTTTATTTCTTTTTACATTTAGCATCGGCTAAACATTTTGGCGCCCCCGGGTGGACATTTGGTTTGGACTTTGGCGTGGATTTGGATTTCGATTTGGACTTGTTTCTCTGGATTAGACGTTTTAATTTGCTACCGTTGCGACTGGACTGGATTGGGATTTGATTTGGATCTGGAACTTGGATTTTTGATTTGGAATACAATGAACAGCTGCTGGTGCACTCGGCAAACAGTTTGTGGTCAGGTATCAAATAATCATTAAATCAAAAGGTTCAAGTGACCCGTTCTTGGTGACGTATGTATGCATGTAAATTGTACATACATACATACTAGCAAATTGTCGTTGAACGATATCAATAAATGTGAAGTGAATATCAGTTTAATCAAACAGAAAATTTATTAATTTTTATATATACATACATACATATATATTTGTAACATATAAAAGTGCATAAAACATACATATTCGCATATATAGACCCGCTGCATATATGGACATATGCATGTATGTACATACAGAAATACATAGTGCATAATAACGGCGTCACCGTTGCTCATCGCTGGCGTTATTTGCGTTTGGCTTCTTTTTGTGCGTGCATTCGACGGCTTAGAAGCGCGAAAGACATACATGTACGTATATCACTGCGGACGGCAGTCCGCGCTAGTGACGAAAGCAGCACGAAGGGTGCGAAGGCGACTAGCATATATACACAGGAAAAATGGAAAATTTGCTATGACTGTCCGATCAGGTCGAGTTATATACCGATCGAAAGGTATCAATTTGACTTACAAATGTGCATACTAAGACTTTTGGAAACTCACCTGGTTCGTGAGATAAACAGGTGTAAGTGGTAGGGGAAAAATTTTGATGATTGGAGCTAATAAGGCCGTTGGAGCTTTTTTGAATTGTTTTTGAATTTTTTAATATTCTAATTAAAAATACGCGTCGAATGACACCTCGATCATCAAAATCTGACTAATGGTTCAAAAGATAATTTATTTTGAAATATTTAGGGGCCTTCCGAAAATGAGATAAAAAGTCAGTCTGATTGTTTGTTTGTTTGTTTGTTTGTTTGTTTGTTTGTTTGTTTGTTTGTTTGTTTGTTTGTTTGTTTGTATCAAAGCGTTGAAATGTCTTAAATCGGTGAATGAGGACTTGTTCCCGCTCAAAAATATAGAAACTTTTCTTCTACGACTATTTCGCAAAATCGCTAGTTTAGCGGGAAATCGCTAAAAGCCGCCTCATAGCATCCAAACGATAGAAGCTACAGATATGATCTATATATCGATGAAAAGGGATTTTAAGGGCTCTTAGGCATAGCCTCGAAAGTTTTTTTTTAGGTAAATAGGTAATCAGCTACAGGTGAAATAAGGTATTTTTCTCCACAGTTTGGCGGTTTTTGAGAAAACGCCGCTAACGATTTTTTTTAATTTTCAATATGTTATAGTTTGTACAATTTCGCGTGTTTTGATATGTCATGCATACATTTTTGTTGATTGATTTGGAAGATATAACCTATTAACTGAATATATACGTTTTACTTTGAATTGGAATAGGACAGCAGCAACAATTACATTTGACTAACAGTCCAGTAACAATGAAATCTATAATAAGACAGGCGTTCTTAAAGATCGCCAGTGGCGCAAAGTGTAGAGCGTCCGACTTTTGCATGAATTCTCAGTTCGGGTCTCCGGGTTCGAGTTCTGGCACGGGCAAAACTTTTTTTTTTTTAAATTTTTAAATGCAGTTAATTTGTTAGTAGATGATCCGCAAAGGTTTTTTTTTAATGTTTTTCAATTTTAAAAGGGTGTTGGCAGAAATCTTAGCTGCAAAATAAAGAATCGCTGTAGTCAGATCTGTCTAAGGTGCTAAGTTTCCGTCAAATTTGCAATGTTCGGGAGACGCGAGTTCCACTCCTAGCGTGAGCAATTTTTCTAAAAATTGTTTTTTATTAGCAGACTGTATTCTATTTTCAAAAACTGATTTTGATATAAATATAATTTGTTTTAAAAAATTTGGGGTGTGCATATTGAAAACCATCTACACTGAAAAAAAGACCACTTTCTAAAATAAAGAACATTCATCTTAAATATTTTGTTCTTGAAATTAGAATATTTTAAGACCAAATTACTAAAACTAAGAATATTAATCTTGAAAATCGTAATGGTGCCTTTACACTAGTTGAAAAGCTTGTCAATTTCATCTCAGTAGGCTGTGCTTTTTAC
>JBAMBK010001286.1:0-27084 GCA_037043435.1 Drosophila suboccidentalis
ATTTGTTAAGGATTTTTGGGTGACAGATGTGCCATTTGTTGGCATCAATTTCACAAATCAAAAATCGACACAATCGTTGCCTATTGGATGTTAATTAACAGTTGATGCGACCTATCGATATAATAATTGGTAAGCCATTTCTCGATATCTTTGCTGTTACAACTCACGTAAATCCACTCGTTTACACATTATCATTGAGCTTCGGCCCACGTGTCGTATACTTAATACGTGTCCAGTCACTCAGATACATTTTGGCTAAGAACTTTATTAGCTGAGTGCTTGTCATTATTAACAGCTTTATCATCATCATAATCTCCAATCATAATCAGTAGCATACTTCCCACTTGCTAGTCGTCGTTTTGTTCAAGTTTTGGTATTGAAATCAAATTTTCTCGCATAAAGAGGAAGTTCTGGGGAGGGGGTGGAGAGGGGATGATTCTCAAGACTAAAAGTTAACCAAGTTATTAATAATCTGTAAGCCATAAACAGCATTGAGGTGCTGGCGCACGTTTCATCTGCCTGATAGTTCAACTTTTGACGCTGATTAATTTGTTGACAAGAGAGTGAGAGAGAGAGAGAGAGTGGGTGGGAGGGAGAGAGTGGGAGCACTGATAAGCGCACAAAGTTTCGAGTCTTTTTGACCTGATAAGAGGGGAACTTGTTTCGCCTTTTGTATTATCTGTATTTGTTTGAATGCGATTCTTTCAACATTTTTGCACGTTCTACTCATTTTTTTTTTGTGGGCCCGTCTTTTTTTTTTTATTTTTTTTGCTTTCCTTCACTTCTCTTTTGGTTTATCTCATTTATATTTTTCGCTCGCTCTTTTTCAAGTTTTTATTATCTGCTTTCAATTGAGTTTCGCTTTTCATTTATGTTGATTACAAGTAATCGATAAGTTATAAACATTAATCGAATATTAACAGCACTAATCACATCTCTCTATCGCATTCCTCATCAATTCAATTGATATCTGTGTCTATCTATTGCTCTTACGCTTTCTATGATAAGCGATTTGTCGTAGAACCTTTCAAACTATCAACAACAAGAACATTCTAGTTCACCTGCTGCCCCACGCACACACACACACATACACAGTCTCTCTTACACTTGCACACTCATACAACCAACCGCAACCAAAAACTTTAACACATTTTCATTTCTTTTCAACGCGCGCTTCACAAAAACTCAAAGAGTAGTGAAGAGAGCGAGTGTGGGAGAGCTAGATAGGAAGTAACAAAGTTACAGCCACTCACAACTGATGACGGCGGCAGCGCAAGAGAGTGAAAGAGGGCAGAAGAGAGAGAGGCAGGCACGTAATTTAATAAAATGCCAAAGTCCTCAGCTGCACATTGCATGCCAGACAGACAGACAGACAAACAAAAAAGAAACGTGAGAGTCGACTGACGTGATGAGAGTCACCTGCCGCCCACGCGTGAGTTGCTCACACACGTGCTCTCTATACTTCTATGCTTGTGTATGAGTGTGTGTGTTTGTTCGTTAAGGATTCGCACGAATGGAATTGCAATACAAAAAGTGTATGAAATAAATGTCCGTATGTCGGCATTGGCATGGACTTTGTATCAAGAGCGTGTCCCTTTCACATAACAGTTGCCAATACAAACTGTAAATTATGAGAAAAGCTTGCTTGTACTAATGTGTGAGTGAGACAGCGCAATGGGCGAAAAGGATCAAGTTCTGTCTGCTTCAGTGCTTTATGTTCCATTATAACCCATATACCCCATGGAACAATTGGGCAAAGCAGTCATTTGAAACTTGAACTTGCAAAAGAAGAGAAACCTATTCTCTTGATTTTGATTCGAATTATATTCTGAGGTAGCAATAACAGCTTATTGAATTAAAATTAAAATGTAATACTAATATCAACATTTATGCAATTCAGATCGAAAATACCTAATTTGTTCCCATTTATGCAGATACGATTTTTCAGCTAAAATAAAAAAAATATTTCGCATGGAAATCGGTAAAGTTTTCACAAAGTTATGATAAATTGAAAGTTTGGGGAGACCCGATATCTTTTAACTTGTCACCAAACCTCTCTCACAGACTCACAGTCTCTCTATCTCAAACCTCTCTCACAGACTCACACTCTCTCTATCTTATACATACATAGCAGCAACATGCTTATTAACACTTCATTTTGCATGCAAAAACTTCCAATCACCGACAGCAACAGCAAAAACTAAAACTACAACAACAACAATAACTATAATAGCAACAACGAGAATGTGAAAAACGTGTCGATGCATGTGCGCCATGAATGTCAACGCACAGAAGCAGTCAAAACAAAAGCAAAAGCACAAACAAAACAAAATGAAAACACAAGAGCAAAACCAGAATCCAACCAACCAACCACCCACAAAGCAAAAGGTATTTGGCGCGTCTATGTCGACGTCGCGACGCGTTGTCGCCGAGCTTTTGTATCGTACATTTACTATCTCGTTCGCACTTACATACGTACAATGCGCTACGCTTTATTGTGCTTACATATTTATGTTAAAATAAATGTACATACATATGTATGTACAAGAATTGCTGCTTTTTACAAAATGTCTATTAATTTTTATTTAGTTTTAAACGTTTTCACATGTTTTTGCATTATGCGCATTAGTTTTAATGGCAATGGCCAACATAAAAATGCCATAAACGTCATATTACACACTGGCTGCAGAAGCAATTCATGCCAAACCCTGAAGCTGACGCTAACGTCGACGCCTGACGTCGGCGTTATTGCGCCAGCTGTGCAGCTCCGCTCTGCAACGCGTTGCGTTACGCTGTGCTGCGCAGCTTGTTGCTCTTTCTCATCCTCTTCGGACGTTTGTTTTAAACATTTATTTAATTTTTTTTCTTCAATAGATAAATAAACTATATTTCTCGATTACATTTTACTGCCCGAACATCGATAAATGTCGATATACACAAAGCGAACTAATTGCATTCCTATTCTTTCTTCTTGTATTGTCTTACACTTGTTGTTGTTATTCGATTCCATAGTAACCGTTATAAATGTAATACAGCTTCCCCTCCCCAAGACTAGAACACACACACACACATGTCCTTGCTCCAGCTCTATTTACTGTTGTCTCTGTGTTTGTGTTTGTTTTTCTCTATTTTATTCGCATTTAATTTCAATGCAAATTTTTATTCAATGGCAAAGAGAATTCCAGCAACAGCAACAGGAGCGGCAGCGCAGTGACAGCGACGTTAGCAGTGACGCCCACTTAAAGCAAATGGATACGCAAAGGCGACGACGCACATGCATACAAACATACATATGTGCAAGTAAATTTAGCATCATAGCACATGTTGTTGCTGTATCATAGTTGTTGTTACTCTTCTGCTTCTTCTTTCTCTAGTTGTTATTGTTGTTGTTGCCGGCGGTTGTTTTATAAATAAACGGCAACAAGCTGCTCGCAGCTCACGCCGAATCTAAAATAGACAACGAAGGCAACGACAAGAGAGAGCGTAAACAGATAAAGAGCGACAGAGGGAGAGAGCGTGTGTTTGAAGTGGAAAGAAAGCTAGACAAAAAGAGAGCTGACAATAAGCTAAGCCACTTCCAAGTCGAGCTTCAAAAGAATTGCAACATTGTGTGTCTATTTTTAAAATTCTTATTGTTTTTATTTACTTTATTTGACTTTATTTATAATTTATAAAAATCGCTTAGAGTCGCAATTGTTGTTAACGCTATTATTAGACAAACAATTACAAATAGTACCTTGGCTTAAACGCATCAGGTGTTTATATTGGCAAACTGTTGACGTTAGTTACTCACACCAAACACACACACACACACACACATTCTTAAAGCCACTTTTAAATTATTTGTGTTGTTGTTTTATCTAAATATAATTTTGTGGCCACAATTTATGGCCTTATAATTGCCGTCGTATTTGTGCAATTTGCTATTTTTAACCCACTTTGCTTGCGGTTTTTTTCAGCTTATTCTTCTGCTTCTTCTTCATCTCTTGTTTTGTTGCTTTTGCAAAACAGTTGTTTTGATTTTCATGTTGTTGTTGTTGCGTCTTTCATGCATTGCATTCGCATATTTTAATACACTTTTGTACGGGGGGTATAATTATTTTATCGTGAAAAGTGTAACGCACTTGAATTGGACGATTTAAGAACCAAAAAGTTAGAAATTTTTTATAGGAGGAATAAAGAAGAGGAGAGTGATTTAAGAGACTTTGATGAAAAAATCCTTAAAAATTTAACTGGACATTAAAAAAACACAGCAGTAAAAATCAGTTCAAGATATCTTATAAAGTCTAGTAACAAAAACATTTTCATGCCCCAAAATTTCTGATATCCAATTTTGTGACGAACAATATTAAATTTAACATATAAATTATTTATTATTTATTAATTATTTTCTCTAAAAGTGCTTTCAGACGAGAATTTTTTCACCGACACTTTTTGTCAAAAAACTGTCGGTGTCGTGTGAACAGTCAGAATTTAAAAAGCGTCGGCTTTTCACCGGTGCTCACCGATAGAAATAGAACACGTCCTATTTCCATCGGTTTCTTGTGTCGGTCAAATGCCTACTAGATTGAGGCACTTTTGTATGAAACTTTTCAGAGTGTGACCAGGTTCTGTGAGAAAAAAAACCGATGGTATTTTTGTTTGACAACCGATGCGAATTGTGTGAATGGCAAAATTTACCGACGGTGAAAAAGTGTCGGTGAAAACACGCTCGTCTGAAAGCACTTTAAGACCGTCAAAATGTGGGATAAAAATTCGTATTTCCCCTGTAGTCTTTTATTTATGTATGTATGTATGAAAAAAAAACTTTAAAGGTATACCTAATTCCTTTCCAACGATATATAGAACATATCTGTAGCTTCTATCGTTTGAATACTGTGAGGGTGTTAATTTTAGCGATTTCCCGCTAAGCTAGGGATTCTTCTAAAAAACTCGTAGAACAAAAGTATTTAGATCTATGATCGGGAATACGTTAACATTCACAAATCTAAGCTATTTCAACGCTTTGATACAAACAAACAAACTCTTTCATCACTAGCTTCACTAGTGATTGTTCAAATCGAGTATTGAATTTATATAGCAAGAGTATTTGAATACTGTCATACTTTTTAGTTGCTTATCTTGTTTTGTTGCCTTGTGTCTTGACTTGTTTCGCCTTGTCGCCTGATTTATTTAGCTTGGCAATCAAAAGCGTTGAGCTAATTTGATGGGGTTCATTCGCATGCTGCTAATTAAGCATAATGGGATACAAATATGAACATATCTTCCCTTGAATTGACTGAGGAAAGCAGGAAGCAGAGTATTCGAAAAATCTTGAAATTGGACATGTTTCTTTAAAAATAGATATTTTACTTTAAAATTAAATTGAAAATTTGTTTTCCTTATTAAATAATTTATGTAAATATATATTATGATTTCTTTATATGTATATTATCTTGACCAATCGCATAACAATTTCAAATAACTCATTTGTTGAGCATTTGAAGTTTTCGAGTTGATCAGCTCATAAGGATTTTGTTTAACAATTAATTAATAATGTATGTATGTATTTAACTTTACATTTATTTGTCGCAAAGACAAACAATAATATTATAAACATTATTAATAAGTGCAATTCATGAAAATCAACAAATTAGCAGTAAACACGCAAAGTAAATGTACACACTGCAACATTTTAATATCAATTATGTATGTTTTCATTTGCAATATGTATGTGTGTATGTTTATATGTACTTGGAATAGTACGTATTGTCCAATGGGAGGGGGGGATTTACCGCTAGCAAGTGTTGTTTCCTTGTCTCCCCACCCCGTTTTTGCTGGCAGCACAGCAATCAATAGACAATAACAACACACAATAGCTAAAGCGACAAAAACGTAACAGAAATTTTCAACTAAAAGCCACTCAACTAATAAAATAAACAAAAACAAGGCAAATGCGTGACACACTGTGTGTGTGTGTACGTACAAGTGTGAGTGCGAGGGGACGCTTGCACGTTGCGGCATTTTGTTGTTGCTTGTAGCCAATGGAGAGACAAAACTTACAATGTAATCCACAGGCAAATACATGCAAACAAAAACTCTCTCACATTCACACACACACACACAATACGCACACAGCAGGAAGCAAGCAATGAGCAGCGGCGTCAGCGTCGACGTTGCAATCAGACGACAGTTTATCGATCGTTTGGCATAAAAGCAACACAATAAAAGAGAGCAAGAGCGAGAGCATGAGGTGCTCAACTTAACCCACACACACATAAATATTTCATGTGCAAGCATTGCATAAATATTTTATTTTTGTTTTTGTTGTTCTTATTGCTGGGGTGCTGTTCAGTAAAATGTCGTATTAACACCTAATTGTGGCATACGAGTGAGAGAGAACAAACTGAATCAGAGTGGGAGCGGAAGAAAAAGCAGAAGAGCGCAGAGAGCACCAAAGAGGCAGCCTTAAAATTGGATAGACACATGCAAATGTTGCGCTTCTCAATGGCATCGTTGTTGTTGCTTTTGCTGCTGCTGCTGCTGCTGCTGCTGCCGGCAAATATGTGAATGATGATGTTGAAATGCTTGAAAAAACTACGACAAAATGAAGGCAACAACAAATGGCAAATGGCAAACTGACGAATCACGATGAAAGAAGAAGAAGAGATCTTTTGATTAGTTTGTGTGTTTGGATAAAGATATAAAGATTTAGTGGTTTAGTCAGTTGTAAAAGTTTATTTGAATTACATTTTTTACTATTGATATAGGAATCATTTCAATATAAGTTTTAAACAACTTAATAAAAATTTCTTTTCTTTTTTATGTTATCCCTTTGGGACTACAAATTTTCAATTCAATCTAAAACCAAATTACAAGCTGCAATTTACACAATCTAAAAATGTATGTAATTTAGGAATCAATCGTAAGTGAATAAAATGAATGTTTTTATATTCGCAATTAAGTGAAAACAAAAGCCAACAACAATTATCAACCTGACTGCATACACTCGGGGTATTCCCAATGCAATCAGAGCCTGCTGAGGGTTGTCCTACATTTTCAGTTATGAAAAAACGAATATTCGACATTTAATGGAAAAAGGGTACAAAAAAAATAAAGGAAGCGTTGACAAAAGTTCCTCAGTTAACCGTTGCGTGACGTGGGCAAGAGTGAGTGAGAAAGGGGTAAAGAGAGCGAAAGTTAGAAAGAGCTGGCAACAGGGGTTGAGAAATTCATAAAAGTGATATAAAAGTGGTTCATGAGTGCTCATGAATACTCATGTTTTATAAGCCATTTCAATATCAATTTATTGCCGACACGTTTTTCCCACTCCTTAATATCGATAACAACAATAATCGATAGTATCGATGACACGTTAAAAGGCAAAGTTTAAGCATAAACTCTATAAACTGTGGCAAGTTTGACTTGCTGCTTCTTTGCTCACGAGAAGATAAGAAAGAGAGAGGTAAGGAGAGCGAGAGAGAGAGATCGATAAACAGAGATGGACCACACAACTTCCTCAACGCGTTGCTTTCAACAATCAAACACAAACATTCATTAAAAAGTCCTTCAATAAAGCTTCAGGTTACAATATTTCAACCACGACAAATTTATCCCTACACCGGAAGTGCCTGTGTGTGCACCGAAAGAAGTGACAAAGAGAGAGAGAGAGAGAGAGCGACAGAATGAGAGAGCGAGACAGAGTCTGCCTCAAGGCGAGTCTCTGGTCAGCGAATTAAGCACAAAAACAAACAAACAAATAAGCAGAGCAACAGCGAGCGACCCCAAAGGCTTCTCCAAGTCGAGGTCCTGTCTCAACCACCTCCCCTCCTCCTTTCCCCCCTTTACCACCCCGCACCTTCATTGCCAGCCCCCTTTTGCTGTCAATATTAATAACAGAAAGAACGACAGAGAGAGAGAGAGAGAGAGAGATAGGGGAAAAGAAAAAAAAACGTCAACTGAAAATAAATGGCAAATAAGTTTTTGTTTTTATTTGCAGTTCACCAAGCCACGAAGGACACTAACTTGGCCCAATCCTCCTGCCCTCCCTCCACTTAACCTCTCTCTCTATCTCTCTCTTTTCAGCCACAGTTTAGTTGGCAACGCCGCTTTCCCTGTCAGCGGAAAAGTGCAACTTATTTACTGTTTCCGCGTCGTCTTTGGGGGAATATAGTAGATGAAAGACCCACGAATCCAAACTACAATGGGAAAGTCTTAGTTAAGTTTATATTCATATTGATAGCCTTGAAGTCCTCGTTTCCCTTTCCCCCTTCTCCCCTTTTCGTAGCGACTAGCCCTCCTTAAACATAAACTGCGTTTTCTTTTTGAAGACTCGCAATATTTTGCCTTTAATCACTTTCTATACGTATTTCTTTCGTTTTCTACTTTTAATTTTACTTTGTTTACTTTTTGAAAAGACCCCTTAATATTTCCAGGTTTTCTCAAATTATTTTTCATATAGGCCCTTCGCTTCTGTTATATAGACTCTTCTAATATTCTTCAAAAGCGTTTTTTACGCCTTTAAATTTACGGGTTTTTCTTTATGTTAACATATTTTATGACATTTTAGAGACATGTTTTCCTCCATGATCGATTTAATCTACTATTTCAAATCTATTTTTATTGATTAGTAATCTTCTGCATATTGTCATAATCTTGACTACATTTATATCCTCCATAGTCATATTATTTAACATTATTTTTATTTATTGCGATCATATAATCATTTCAACTTTTATTTTTAGATCTATCAGGGGTTCCACAGAACTCGCTTTCGCTTGAATTTAACTAAAATTTCATACAGAACTATATGTATATATATAAAAATCTTTGTGCCGACTGACTCACTGACTGAGAATCATTGTGTAGGCCAAACGGTTATACCTAAAAAGATCACATTTTTACACAACATTGCGAACTTCGACCTGTAAATGGGTCAAATTCAGGATTTAAGTTTAGGGAGTTGCTTAATATGAAAAACTTTTATGTTGCTTAAGATATCCCAACCAAACTCACAGATTGTGTATTTGGGACTGTCTCTTACATCCTGACCTGGTCAAAGTCGATTACTATTTCAAATAGCTGACTTAGGAACAATCGGCTGCAAATTAGTCATTAATATGAAAAGCTTTGTTGTTGTATGAGATATTCTAGCCCCCTAGTGCAATATTAATTTCTAAACTCTAAGGTCACACACACACATTATTTTGAACTAACTTTCATTTGTAATAATAATTATTTTGCTCATATTGTGCTCAATGGTGAAATTATTTCGAATAATCTTGTAATTATTGTCATCATATTAATTTCTAGAATCAATGGTCATCTACTAATTTTGAATCTACTTTTATACATCTGCACATTTTACGAATATGATTTTTAGTTTCAATATTTTGATTCGACAGATGATTGTACATCAATCTACCCAACTCGAGTGCCTGAATAAAACAGGGTAATAAAACCAAATGCCAAAGAGCAGTTAAATACTTGGCAGTCATTTCAGTTTCAGTTACAGTTACCTTTACCGTTACCGTTAACGTTACATTCTCGGTCTGAGTCTCAGTTTCAGTTGTTGTGGGCTTAAAGTGGCAAGCACTTGTTTGTCGCGACTTGCAAGTGGCACACACACACACACACACACACACACACACCACAGAGACAGACACTTGAGTAGAGTGTGTGGGGACAACATTTAGCAACAGTGTTGGGCAAAAGCGTTGTCCTGTGTCCTTCAGTTAACTGAACTGCAGCTGGCTGATGGGCGTGGCAGCGCAGCGCAAGCAACAGTTAATCATTTATATATATATATATATATATATATGGGTGTGTGTGAGTGTGTGTGTCAGCGATACCTTGAAGAGAGAGAGAGAGAGAGAGAGTGCGAGTGCAAGCTTGGCCATTAAAAAGCAGGTCGACATCGAGGAGTGTTCCAGCTTAAATGCATTACTCACAAACACACACACACACACATAAAGGCGTCAGGATTGACACAGTTTTAAATAATCTACAATTTATTCATTAAAGTAATAAAACATTTAATTACTTTACTAAAATCTTCATTTCATGGGAAAACATCTTTAAATTAGTTGACAAATTGACGACAAACTTATGCTATGTTAATGTCGACAGTTTAATACCCTACCTTGCAATTGGTATCTATAGAAGCTGTAGTTTGATTTGAAACGATATTATTTTAAATTTGTTAAACTGTAATTTGAAATAAAATAACATTTCTGATCTCAATGAAACTTTCTCGGAATATGTGAGATACACTTATGTTTGAATATTTATTAGATTGTTTAATAAAATCAATCGTTTTCGAAATTAACAGGGGTGCCACGGAAATCGCAAGCGAAATAGAAATCCGCAGAGAGCAATTCCGCACGGAAATTTCCGAGATGCCACAGAACTTCGAGAGATTTAATATTTCTTAGCATTTTCACCAACCTTTTCGAACTAGGCTGCTAAGGGTTGACACCTTCTCAGATTAAATTACCCAAGAGTTTGATTAACAACTTTTTCAAGTTTATCATTGCAGAGCAATAAGCTTTTTTTTTCTTACTTAATAAACATAATTTAATTTATTTATGCAATAATTGATTTTGTTTAGCTAAAAAAAATTTAAAAGTATTTGGCGCGAGAAAATAAAAGTTACTCGACAACTCTAGCAATTGTATGCCATTAATCTGGCAACTCTTCGTGACAAATGTTTTTACAAATTGCACAATCAGTTAAAGTTTTTTTTTGGGTAAAACTTGATTTACCTCAAATGACCTATTTTTTTAATGCTTAATTTAAAGAAAACTGAAGTGGTTCCATATATTTTTAGACCCCGTACTTTAAAAAAGTATAGGGGTCTATTAACTTTGTCACAAAAAAAAATGTGCGTAACAGGCAGAAGGAGGCGTGGCAGACCCCATAAAGTATATATATTCTTGATCAGCATCAACAGCCGAGTCGATATAGCCATGTCCGTCTGTCCGTCTGTCCGTCTGTCCGTCTGTCCGTCTGTCCGTCTGTAAGAGCGCCTAGATCTCAGAGACTATAAAAGCTAGAGACTCCAAACTTGGTATGTAGGTGCGTCTATATTGTAAGCAGATCGAGTTTGTTTTAGATTTTGGATCGGACCACTATATCATATAGCTGCCATAGGAACAATCAGTCGAAAATCAAGTCTTAGTATGAAAATCTTTTTTGTTGTTTGAGATATTTCAACCAAGCTGACAGAATATGCATAAAAGATGGTCCCATACATTCTGACCAAATTTGATTGAAATCGGATTACTATATCATATAGCTCCCATAGGAACAATCAGTTGAAAATCAAGTCTTAGTATGGAAAACTTTTTTGCTGTTTGAGATATTTCAACCAAACTGACAGAATATGCATAAAAGATGGTCCCATACATTCTGACCAAATTTGATTGAAATCGGATTACTATATCATATAGCTCCCATAGGAACAATCAGTTGAAAGTCAAGTCTTAGTATGGAAAACTTTTTTGCTGTTTGAGATATTTCAACCAAACTGACAGAATATGCATAAAAGATGGTCCCATACATACTGACCAAATTTGGTTGGAATCGAACTACTATATCATATAGCTTCCATAGGAACAATCAGTTGAAAATCAAGTCTTAGTATGGAAAACTTTTTTGCTGTTTGAGATATTTCAACCAAACTGACAGAATATGCATAAAAGATGGTCTAATACATTCTGACAAAATTTGATTGAAATCGGATTACTATATCATATAGCTCCCATAGGAACAATCAGTTGAAAGTCAAGTCTTAGTATGGAAAACTTTTTTGCTGTTTGAGATATTTCAACCAAACTGACAGAATATGCATAAAAGATGGTCCCATACATTCTGACCAAATTTGATTGAAATCGGATTACTATATCATATAGCTGCCATAGGAACGATCAGTTGAAAATCAAGTCTTAGTATGGAAAACTTTTTTGCTGTTCGAGATATTTCAACCAAACTGGCAGAATATGCATAAAAGATGGTCCCATACATTCTGACCAAATTTGATTGAAATCGGATTACTATATCATATAGCTGCCATAGGAACGATCAGTCCAAATTAAGTCTTAGTATGAAAATCTTTTTGTTGTTTGAGATGTCTTTATAATAAGTACGGGGTCTCCGACAGTCGAGTACCGCTCGACTGTAGCACCGCCGACTAGTTTTTAAATACCTTACTTCGAATTCTGACTAAAAAATGTGGCATCGCTTCCCCCGACTTTGAAAATCTAAATTGGACTAGGTGGCAGCATCGGACGAAAGCGGACTTAGCGCTAGTTTATTCCGCACAAAATTATTGTGCGATTTGACCTGTGGCACAGCGAAATGAAATTGAAGTGAAATTCAAGTGAAAGCGATATCTGTGGCACCCCCGTAAGATTGAGAAATTTGCCGAAACTAATCGATCATTTATTTCAATGTTAGTTTTCTATTATTTAGATATGTAAGTCTAGCTATAAGATAATGTAAGTTTTATCGACAAGTAAACAATAACAAACACTAACTAAAATTATTTTTGGATTATTTTGTTACTTCTATGGTATCTATATTTGTCACTAATACTTTTGACTAGATTCAAAAAAAGTATTACTCTTTTTATATAATGAAGTATATAAATAAACATATGAATGTATGTATATATTACATCATTACACATATCGTGACAAATTTATAATAGGCTCTCATTAATATGTATTAACATTACATTATATGAATCACGATACTTATTCACAATCACCAGTTAATTATATTCCAATGATTATATTCGTAAATCAAACGACATTTATTTGAATGCTTTTTTGAGCGCAGTGCATATGATTCATTTACAAATTGTTCTATAAAATTGGCACTCGTATATATGTGAGTTAACACACATACTCAGACACTCATACACTCTGAAAATGGATGTAGAAGAAGAAGAAGTCCGTTCCACTTTACATAACACATCAAAACTGTATTCATGATTCATGTGCAATTTCTAGTTCAAATAACCAAACCCACGAAATCCCTTTTTTTATTTTTGTGGGCCATGTTGCCAAGCCCAGAGACAGACCAATCGAGTAGTTACCCCATCCCCCCCACCACCACCACCTCTTTTCCCCCTTGGCACACACACTTAAACTATTGACCTACACACCTAATTGATATGCCGCACGTAGAGTCAACAATCAAAAGAGCGAAGGAAGAGGGTAAAATTAGAACTTTGAGAGTGCTCTCTCTTGCCAACTTTCGCCCACTTCTCTCATCCTACGCTGGCAATAAGAAATCTCTCTGGGGATTTCAGTTTTTATGTCGAAATTATACATTTTATTATGTCATTTTAATGCTACACAAAGACACCTATTTCCATCTCCTTTGTCTTTTCTAGGGAGTAAAGAGAGAATTGTAAACTAAAGACCTACATTTTTCCAACTCTCCCTTCGCTCCAACTCTTTCTCCGCTCAGATCATAAATCAGCAACAGTTTGAAAGGATGTAAAACAGGACAAGGTAAAGCCAAAGCTGTGGAGTCTGTGTACAAAAACTTTGGTGGGCACAAGTTTTATGACTCTGTCAGGATGCCAAGGATACTCCAAGGCTACTTTCCTCCAGGATATTCTCAGTTTTCCACTCTGTATGTATACATACATATATTGTATATATATATATTTTTTTCATACCTTTTTAAATGCGAGACACAACATTTCTGTTAGATTTTTGTGCGAATAAAAAAGGATTTTAGACCAAACCAGCATGACAGATGTTCGACAGTCACTTGAGGGATGCAGACGACAAAGAAAGAGAGAGAAAGGGCAGGAGAGAGAGAGAGAGTGAGAGAGAGAGAGACAGTTTGCCTTCCAAATTGTTTTATGTGTCCGTCCATCGATAAAGTAAATCACTTCCCTTAACATTTATATGGTATTTTTGTTTCTTTTGCTCTTGGGGTTTTTCCTCTTGCATTTGGTATTCGCATTTAACTTGTTTGCCTTTTGTATACACACATAGACACACACACACACACATACACACATAAATCATGTGTATACGTAATTGAAGATTCTCTCTTTTTGGTTAATGATAGTGACAATTATTGGATACGTATCCGAAGGGTAGAAGTTTCCTTAGCTCCAGGGATAAAGTAAATGCCAACAGAGCTAATTAAACTTTTGTTCCTTGATGTTGCTTTAATCAACTTTCAATCAATTAATAATGAAAGCTTTATTCATTTTTGCAAGCGACAATTGTTAGACATAGCTTTGGTATTCTATTTTCATTACTCATTTAAGCTTTATTCAACTTTCAATCTATCAATATATGGGTAATTCTCCCATGTCGATTGCGACATTCGTACGCATTCAAAGTGAAATAAAACATATGCCAAATCATTATTTTGTTGTGACAAAAGGAGAAACTTATAGGTATTGATTAGCACTATAATTGGTGCTAAAGTGGATTTTGGGAAATTGTTGGTTTTCAAGATAATTTAAAAAAACCAAGGCATTCGCACGCGACTCAGATAGAAGTCGTTTTTTCGGCGACCAGTTCTAGCACTGATTTCGGCAAAACGTGAACGAATATTTTGATGCCATTTATTTTGTAATGTAATGTATTCATTTATCTAAAAAATGCTTTTTGTTTGATTTAAAAATATCAAGTAGTTTTTTTTTTAATGTAATTTGAGTCACTGTTGCACGCGACATGTCGCACGTGACATTTTTTTCCACAAAATATTTCTGTTGTTTCTGTCTCTCTTTTTTTAAATTATATATCGAAATCAGCCCGAAAAACTTATTTAAATTAAACTTTCAATATATTTCTTTGAATTAAAATGGTTTATGTTACAATCTTACTATCTTACTTTGTGTAATCGATAGAATACAAACGGTCCATTTTGGAAATCAATTTTTAAGAAAATGGACATAAATATGGAAAAAATGAATTTATTCCAATGTAGAATCTATATGTTCATCCTATTGAATTTCTTCTAGCGTATATTGCTTAAATAAATAACTTGAATACATTTTTGGAACATAATTTAACAAGATGTGAGTTTTTGAGCAATTTTTCGTTTTTAGGCTCGGTTGACATTTCTGGAGAAATGCCCATATCAAGAATATTAACAACTCAAAAGAGACAAAAAAAAATTTAACATTGGTTTCATGATTCTAAGCTCTATTAAACTTGCAGTTAATTTAAATTGCAGTCGTATTTACTAAAAATCTTTGGAGCTTCCGAGGTGACAAAAACTCTTTTATATTTATATTAGACACAATTATTAAACATGTTTTTGAAACAACAAGAATAATTATCAACAACTTTAGATCAATTAATATTTCATCTTATACCTATAAAAATGGCTTAATAAACTTGAAAAGCTTAAATTTTAGGAATTAACAATTTATATTATAAATTATAAATACAAATTATAACTTTTAAAATATTGAGAATTGTAATACATCTATTTTGAAAATAACATTTTTTAAGTAAAATTAAAAAGTAAAGCGGCTTAATTTTAAATAAAAATAATAATTTAGTTGTCTAAACTTTTATTAAATATCAATTTTTCAATATTTTAAATATTTCACAATTAATTTGAAGAGATTAAATTTGTCAACATGTATAAATTTTTATGAAATATAAATCAAGACATTGGCCGTGTTCACCAGAACAAATCGACAACAGAAAATCGATGAAATTTGCATGATTATTTTGGTGAAATGCAGTGATAAGCAATCATAATTTCAAATTTTGTGATTATGATGACTGAAAATTCATCACCAAAATAGTACGCTGAAATTTCCTGATTGTGATGCTTTGTTATCGAACAAACTAAATACATGATTACTGATTGATTAGTTCTGGTGAACGCGGCCATTGATTTGATTTTGATTTGTAAATATATTCCTTAGTTGATAAATGGCAACAATACAATTCACAAAAAAAAATCAGATCGGATCGTCAGATATATAGTAGCAGCTAATCATCGGGTTTCATTAACAACAGAATGAACAGATGAAAGGTCATTTCGAAATACAAAAATTGGATTGTGAATTTGTGAGCTTATGATGTGCTACCATTTATCATTACGGACCGTTGGGCTTGTGGGACCGGCATATAATGAAAATGAAATGGCAGCTTGCAGCACTTGCACTCACTTAACTATTCATAACTGACACAAACACACACACACACGCACACACACGCACACTTACTCACACGCCGACATATTTAAATAATTCAACGAAAGAAATTCGCTTTTTAGTCAATGCCAAAAGCTGAGCAGGAGGAGAGCAAAGAGAGCGAGAGAGAGAGAGCAGAGAGATGAGGTGAGGAAGAGAAAAGCCACAAAAACCAGAAACTTGCAGTTGCCTGTCTGTGTGTGTGCATTGGTATGCGTGTGTCTGTGTGTGTGTGTGTCTGTGCCGCAGGGCATTTCAGGCAGGACATAACAAGGACAAAACGACGGAAGAAGGAAGACAAAAGGGAGGAACTGAGTGGCGGACTGAGATTGCGGGCAACTCTCGCGCGTTAGGCACACATTAAAATTTCAATTTTCGAAAAATTAAAATTTTATCTGTATTCTCGTTTTGATACGGTTTTTGTTGTTGCACTCAAAAGTGAATTCATTATAACAGATGTTTTTTGCAACCATAAACAATAATATTGATAATAAAATTCATCAGCAAATAATACACGAGAATATTATTCCATTTTACAAATGTAATTTTAACTGGAACTTGCTCATTAAATTAAAAGAAAAATGTTATTATAATTATGATGTTTTATTATGAGTTCATTTTGGGAGAAATTTGTGTGTTTTCGGCAAAGATTTTTAATATAAAACTTTGATTATTTATCCCAGGATACATTTGTTTTCTATAACTGATAGATTCATATGTGTGAAAAATGTTATATGGGCATTTCCAGAAAAAGGTCCACCACGACGAAAAACGTAAAATTGATTAAAAACTCACATCTTGTGAAATTTTCTTCCAAAAATTTATTCAAGTTATTTATTTTATCAAAAAATTCAATAGGATGAACATATAGATTCTACATTGGAATAAATTCACTTTTTCCATATTTTTGCCTATTTTCTTAAAAATTGATTTTCAAAATGGACCGTTTGTATTTTAACGATTACACTAAGTCAGGGAGTAAGATTGTAACATAAACCATTTTAATATATAGAAATATATTGAAAGTTTAATTTAAAACAAGTTCTAAGAGCTATATATCGGAATATAGAAAAAAATTTGATGAACAAACTCTTGGAAAAACTAAGTGGAAATCTTGTCACGTTCGCGATGTCACGTTACAAATTACTAAAAAAAACTTGTAAAATATATAAAACGGTAGTTACATATAAAAATTATTTCTAAAATGGAAAACTACATTATTTTATTAGGGTTTAAGAGTATTTTCTTCCAAATTACTCGCCACATTTCGTAGACTTTCGCATTTGTCAAGATGAAGTCAAACATGACTTCCATTTTTCGTAGCGTTCGCGATGCATTGTTTTCTAAAAATAATTAAAAAACGACAAGTCTTCAAAGATTGTCTTTTATCATAAAAATAGAGTTGATAAAATGCATTAAACACGTGAGAAAACATTTTTGAAAATGTAAAATTTTGCCATTTTTTTTTTTCATTTAAAGTCGTACGAATGTCGAGTTCGCGATCCTGGAAATACCCATATGTATGTGAAGTTTAAAAACAAATCTTTTGCGACCTTCAAATTCATTTTGAAAATGCTAAATACAAAACTTATACGTTCTTTAAATTTTGTTTTGATAAAAAAATGTAGCTTAAACTTTTTATTTTTTAAAACTAATAAACTTATTTCGATTTCTTGTTATATCAGCGATTAAATTCAAATTGATTCTCAACAAACTACTTTATATGGCTATAAAAAACGTGGGAAAGTCCGTCCAACAAACAAACACGTTTTTTTTTTTTGTTTTACAAATGAAAATATCTAATGAATCGGATTTGAGCTCGTCAAATTATATATGCAGGTTTATACGGTTGTTAACTGGCCCGAGAAACTAAGGGGGAGAAGAAGGAGAAGACGGAACAGGCAGTCAAATTGAGAAGTTGCGAGTTTTTCGGCTCTCAAGAAATGGACGTACAGAAAAAAAAAATAAAAGAAATCTGTTATGGTTAAACTTTAGCGCACTGTAAAACTTTTCGACAAATTGCAGCGAAAAGTGCACACAATGCTTTCTGCGCGGTTTTGTCGTACTCGCTGTAGAAGAAGAAGAAGCAGAAGCAGAGAAGGACAAGTGGGGAGAAGAACAAGAAGAAGAAGAAAGCGAAACAGTGCGTGGCGACGCCGGCAAAAATATACTACAAAACTCGTACGTAAAAAATAAATAAAATAAAATAAATGAAAAACTTTTAGATTTTTCTACTTTGGTCAAGGTGGGCACACTCTAAACTGCAGCGGGAGGTTGTGCAAGGGAGAGGCATGGCAGTTAAGAAAACCGCAAAACTTGGCAACTCTCTCCCTCTCGCTCTGTTTTCCTACTGCAATTGCTGTTATCTTCATACTCTAGTTGTTGCTTTTGCTCTGTTTATTGTATGGCGCTAAAAGCAACTTGGGAACATTTTTGGTACTAAAACTTCTCTCTGCACTCTCCCTGCCTCTCTCTCTCACACTTTCTTTCCCACTCTGCCACTCTAAGCTTAAGGATTTTAAGTCGTAATGTGGGCGTACAATTTTCAATTATACATTTTAGTGGTCGACGCAGCTCATTGACAGTAAAGAAGAAGCACAAAAGCAGCAAAGAAAAAAATAGAAGAAAAGTAAAATGTAAAGAATAAAAAAAAAAAGGGTTGTGGCATACGACCATACGTTGAAATGAGAAAAGTTTTTAACACGGGAAGCCAAAAGCAAATGAAAACTTGCGTTTGCGAATGTCTGCGAATTTCCGCGTCATTTTCTGTGTCTCCATGCGACTAGCACCGTGTGTGTGTGTGTGCGTGTGTGTGTGTGTCTCTGATATGTATGCATGTGTAAGTGTTTGAGTAATGTGGCATTTGGGAAAAAAACAGCTTGTTCTGTTTATATTGAATATCTTAGCGTACTATTTGGGGAATATACTATACAGACTTATATCATTTCGAAAATGTTTTAAAACACTCTAAAGATTATCAATCTACTGTTATGGCATAAAGCTCAAATACGCAATACAATATACTCAAGAAATATTAAGATTGACGCTTATAAAAAGTGTCTATAAAAATACAGGAATTGTATTCATAAATATGCAAATATTTTTTTAATGTTATGCTAACAGTGATAAAATCTTCGGAAAACCTTTTGTACAAAAATTTAACTACATTTTTATAATACTATATAAAACATTTCCTCAGGTGAAAAATGTAGGGACTAAAGTTTATGAGAGTCTCATAATTCAATATCAAAGCTTTAAAAAACAAGTTTTCCCTTATGAGGATCAGCAATATGGGCAAAAAGATCCCCTACTTTGGGTAGAAATATTGGGGAAAAAAATTGTGTTTAAAACACTTGCTATTTCTGCGATTGTCTTTATACCTATTTTTAAAGTTCTACAAACATGAATAAGTCATTTGATAAAAATTGAGGTCAAGTTGTCACGGGTCTCCTTTTAACGACTATAAAATCCCAAACTGTGCTGAAAATACAAACAACTGTCTTGAAGATAAATATTTAAGGGACTTCAATTTTTTGTCGCGTTCGCGATGCATTGTTTTCTATAAATAATTCGAAAACGACAAGTCCTCGAATCTTGTCTTTTCAAATAGAAATAGAGTTGATAAAATGCATTAAACACGTAAAATAAAACTCTTTTGAAAATGTTAATTTTTAGGGGGTGAAACAGAAATCGCTTTCGCTTGAATTTCACTTATATTTCATACAAATTCCAGTGAAATTCAAGCGAAAGCGATTTCTGTGGCACCCATGTTTGTCTATAAAAATGTAATACAACGCTATATATAGAGGGATTTTCGAAAAAAGTTCGAAATACTTTTTTTTCAAATTGAACTAAATTTTTATAATTACAATGTAAAATATTTATTCAAAAAATTTCTTTGAAAATTTTGTGAAATTAAGAAACTGTCCTTAAAAGACTTGCTATATCTTAAGGTCTTTTTACGACTATAAAATCACAAACTGTGCTGAAAATTAACAACTGTCTTGAAGTTAAATATTTAAGGGACAACTTATAATTTATAGAATTTCCCCATTTTTTGGGTTTCCCCCAAATCGATACAGTAAATAAATTGAGACTGTACTCACCGTGGTTTCGTTAGTTTTTTCATATGAATATCCATGTCCCGTTGCTGTTGACGTTGTTGTTGCTGTTGTTGTTGTTGTTGTTATTGACGCGATTTCTGGTAATTCCCCTACATGAGTACCTTAGCGAATGGTGGGGGGGATAATCCAATGTGTGCAACAACAACTCCTGAGAAGATTGTGAGAGCGTCGGCGAATGGCGCCGTTGCTCTCTTTAGCTTTTGGCTCTAGTTGTTGTTGTTGCTGCTGCTGCTGTTGTTGTTGTTGTTGTGCTCCTGATGCGGGAGGATTAAAGTTGGCGGCGACTTTTGAGCACCGCATGAGTTGTTGTTGTTGTTGTTGCTGTTCTTTTTCTTGTTGGCAGGTTGCTGGCTTCTTTGTTGTTGTTGTTGTTGCTGTTGTTGTTTCTGTGGTTGTTTAGTTAACATTTAACAATAAATTTTAATAATTTGTATGAGTAATATTGCTCGATTTACTGTGTTAATTGAGGTTTTTGTTGTTTTTACATTTTTGTTGTTGTTGTTGTTGTTGCTTGTGTTGTTGTTATTGGGAGATTTATGTATAAGTTAGCTGTGTTTTTTGTGGCTTAAGCACTTTGGGCTCATAAAAAAACTACTTTATATTTTGTATTTATTTAGTTAATTTTAGAATATGCACTTCTTTATGTCTATATATTAATTGTTAATTCTTTTTTATTTTTTTTTTTTTAAAGTAAATTTGCTAAAGTAATTGCGTTGATTTTTGTTGTTGTTGTAAGCAAGCTGATAATAATTTATTATTAGTTTTCGTTGTTATATGAAATATATGTATGTATATATATATATATATGTATATATGAATGTATATACGATTGAATTTATTATTAATTAATTTATTAGTTAAAGATTTGATTGCATCGTTCGAATTTAACGCACTTCGCATAAACTAATTAGCTGAATTTCGTTAGCTTCTTTATCTCTGTCTGCGTGCTTTAAGTATGTATATGAATTTGTAAGTTATGCATGTATTGATGTATGTATATATAACGGTATATTTTATATATAATAACTATTGGAAGGCGTACTTTTATAGGCTTTATAAGTTTTCGGCTCATAAATGTTATGCGTTTGTTATTTTCGTTAAAGCTAATGGCTACGTTTTGTTATTTAATTATTTATATATTCTTTACTTTATGCTCTTAATCTTCTTGTATTTTATGAACTTTAAATTTATTAATTATTTATTGCTTTTTTGTTGAGGCGCTTTTATTATTTCTTTTCTTCGTTTTGTTTGGTTTTTGGGCTGTAAAGTGAAATTGATAATTAAAATAATATTCAGCCAATCGACAACATCAATCTGTGTGCCCAGATTCTCAAAACTTTATAATACACAAATGTAAAAACAACAATTACAACAATCACAAGGACAATAGTGGTATTTTATGCTCTCTCTCTCTCCTCTCCCAATTCAGCAAATGATAAGTTTAAATAAGTAACAACAACAACACACAAGGATATTTCATGCTCCCGCTCTCAGTTTGCTCTCTCTCTCTCAGTTTGCTCTCTTCTTAACAGCTGTTGATCGCAATTGCATTAGCATTTACGACAGAGTTGCCAACTACATTGTAAGTAAGGCACGAGATGTTGCCAACTCTCTCACCGTAGCAGCTGCGACTTTCGAGTGCCACGGCTCGCGATGATGGAAAAACAGCAGGTGTTAAATAAAAATCAAAAAACGTACTACAAATACACATCATTAAAACAACAACAGACACACAAGTCAAACGACACAACGTGTAATGATTTCATATGTATAATGTACATACATATTATGTACATACATATTATGTACATACATATGTATCATACGCTAAATTCTTATGTATATATGCTCGTGCTCGTGAGTCTGTGTGTGTATGCATGTGTGAGAGAGCTCAGAAAATTGCCTACGCTGTTGTTTTTGTAGTATTTCATTCATTATGTTGCGCCCTGTTGTTGTTGTTGTTGTTATTCGTGTTGTAGGCAAACTCAACCCAAAGGGCAACGCACGCATACCCGTTTTTTTTTTTGGCGTTTGCTTTTGTGCTTGACGCTGCCTAACAACAACAACAACAACAACAACAATAACGATAGCAATAAGAGTGTCTTGGCGGCAGTTCCGTTACGTGCGAGCGAGAGAGTCCGCGAATGCTCTTGAGCGCCAAGTGCCGTTTGAAAATTTTATATAAAAAAAAGCCAACTTTGAAGTCAATGCGCATTTCACTTTTTCTGTACCGTCTTTTCATTTTATTTTTATTTTTTTGTTGTCGTCTTTTCGAAAGCGAAATTTGTATTTTATGCTGTTGCGGCTGCTGTTTATTTCATTAATTGTTGTTGTTCCTATTGCTTTAATTAATTTGCATAACATTTGCAAGGCGTTACAGAGTGACAGAGTCTGTGAGAGCGAGAGCGATAATAATAAAAATAATTCGCATTTATATTTGCACTGTAAATGTGTATGTGTGTTCATGTATATGTATGTGTGTGTGTATTTCAGTGTATGCGTGTTTATTTGGCCCGTTGGACAACAGGGGGCGGCAGGCGACGGTAACGCGGCGTTGCTCTACTTGCGACGACGGCAACGACAATTGTGACGCTTTGTTTTTATTGCTCTTTGTCATAAATAATTAATAAGCACAACTTACGTATTTATTATTTTTGATTTTGCTTTTGAATTTGCTTTTACATTTACATTTGATTTGGCTATGATTTGCTTATTGCGTTGCTTGAACTTTGCACTTATTGCACTTGCTTAACAATTTCCACAAACACTTATTTTTAATAATTTATTTAACATGGCGTTTTAGTTGACGGGCGCGTACAGATGAAAAAATTACCGATTTTCGCTATTCGCTTTTACATCTTATGCGGCGCGACGTCGTTCTGTTACTGTAGGAAAAAAACTGTTAGCACTGGCGCCAACTGCTAACCGGGTCTGTTAACATTGTTGCCGGAGAGTAATGTTGACTCAAATTGTGCATGTTAGAGTTCTGTTAATTAACAGGTGGCGCTCGCGTTCTGCAAAGTTCGCCTTGAGAGAGCGAGTGACAAATTACTCGGAGAGCGATAACATAATTTGTGAACTGGTTGCAAAGATCATTAAGTTTTTAAAGTTTCATTTTTGTTATTAATCTTAAAATTGTATTTAAATGTATTGTTTTAAGAAATATTTATGTAAAACAACAACATATGTTTGCTACGTTTGCCGCGCATTCCGTTTTGTGCGCTCTTTCGCTCGCGGCGACAGTAAATTGTGAATGAATGTTTGAGAGCGAGAAACAGAGGGAAAGAGAGCGCGCAAGAGAGTGAGAGCGCGCCTGACGTTTTCGCCTGTTGTTTGTTGTTACTTTTGCTTAATGTGTGCGTGTGTTTGTTGTTGCTAGTTAACATTAGTGTTGCCAATGCATTGGAATTTGAAACCGTGCGAATAACAACAACAACAACATATAATGCTCTTGGTATGCCTTTTGTTTGTTTGTTTGTTTGTTGCTACAATTTTTTACTGGCATTTTGTGTTTGTTGTTTTGTAAATTTATTGTATGAATCAGTTTTTCATGATGTTTTCATTGTTTTGGAAAATATGTTCATATATACAGATGGGGGGATCACCGAAGTTTTAAGTGCTTTTCTATGAGTGAAACTTAACGTTAAAGTATGAGCTAATTAGCACTTTGAAACTCTTAAATATTGTAGAATTGTTGACGAATTCTTGGCAATACTGTCCGAAAACCTCGGATGCTTATCGAGCCCATTGAGCGACCTTTGGAAGGTGGATGAGGCAAACATTTACAATATATTACGTCAGCGGCATTTTAAACTGTTTGTAAGATTGTTGACTATCCATTTCAATTCGGGCAAACAATCTAATTATTTTCTGTAGAAAATTAACAAGAATTTCATGCAAATTACATTTATAATCGTGCTGAGAGTTTGATTTGTGTTTCGGTGTATTTGGATATTTTTAGTACAATATATTTTCAGAAAAAATGTGTGATTCTAAATATAAATTTCATTAATCTTGGAAATCAACATTGAAGTATTTTTTCCATTAATTATTGGCATGTCCGTTTGAAACAATTAAATGTCTTATCAGAATGCGAAGGTGTATGCGTGTGTATTTCTGTACGTGTTCGTGTGTTTGTGTTGCATAGATAATCAAACAAAGCAAAAACAAAAATAATAATGAAATACCAATAAAAAAAAGAAAGAGTAGAAACTGTAAAATGAGTTGATTTTCGTGTTTTAAAAACAAGAGATTTTAGTTTTTGCACGTAAAAAGTAAATTATACAAAAACAAATCAAATCATACACATCGAGAGAGAGAGAGAGAGAGACTCAAGAGAGCCAGAGAGTCCCTGAACGACAACGAGAGCGGCTTGTCTGACATTTGACGTTTGTTTGTGTGCTTTGCGCATTCACAATAAGCGCGCGAATCGCGCATAGCAAATTAAAATTAAAAAGGCAACTATAAAAAATTGTTCTAAAAAAAATGAGACGCAATGAAATTAAGAGCGAGCGTGCAAAAACTGAGCGAAACTGGGAGAAGGATAAGAAGCTTGAGCGGGAGAGGAAGGAGCGACTGTTGTCAAACTTTGGCTTAATTAATAACAATTAATTGACGTTACTCACCTTTTGTGGAACTGCAACGCATAAAATGTTGTGCGAAATAAAAAAATGTTTAAACATTATTTAACACAAATACTAATCAACCCACACGCACACATGCAATGACTGTGACGAGACGACGACACACACACACACAATGATGCGACATGCTGCTATTTTTCTTTTTTGTTTCTCTTCGCCAATGTAGTGTTGTATAGCAGCAAATTATTGTTGTTGTTGTAATTAGGGCGGCTATTACCTTCTACATATTTAATTGCCGTTTGTTTTATTACATTTTAATCAACAAAAAAAAACGTACGCAAAATGCAGTCAAAGTCACTAACACATTTACACATGCATACATACGCACGTACGTACACAGAAACACACACACACACACGAGTGGGGCACGCACACACAGCAACTAGTAAATTCTGCGACACTTACGAAAAAATATTTTTTTTATGTAGCCTATATTAAACAATTTCTATTGCTAATTGCACTGCACATAGTTTACACATATTTGGCCAGTTGAGGCACTTAGCTGGCAATCATTGTTTAGTTTTAATTGTAACGCGTTTTGTTTTAAATCGAATAAATATTAATTTTTTGTTGCGTGTTTTGCTGTTGTGTTAGAGGTGGAGAAACATCGAATGATGTCGTCGATGCTTGCAAAACATCGGAACCATCGGTGTTTGGTAGGCCACTATCGAATGTTTTTATAAACAACAAAAATAAACAATCCTGATAATTGCGGCCCTCTAAAATATTGGAAAGAACGAATTTCAAAGTCTTGTGAGGAATATGTTCAATACAATCCCTTTTGCAGACGAGTTTTACAGATTTAAAAGCCGTGTCCAAACATCGAAGTATCGTGGACAACACACAACACACACCTCTAATAAATAAATGCATTAATCAGCTGATTGCATTGGCATAAAAAACAGGGTGGCAGTTTTGGCAGCGGTGACATATTTGACCAATATTTAACTCTTTTCAGAATAGTTGTTAGTATGGTCGTTTTTTAAAAAAAAAATAATAATTTTTAAGCTAGAGTTTCAAAACTTTTGTTCGAGGTTATAAATTTTTGTCGATTTTTATTTTTCTTCAGATTCTCTTGCAAATTTCTTTATTTTTTCACTACCCGAATTGTGACGTACCCCAAACTAATTTTAAAATAAACTTTATCATTTAAGAAAATTTATAATTTTCTTGGTTTATTGAATTTGTACTCAATTTAATATTAAATTAAAATAAATTAAATTACCATAGCGGCCTAGCATGGCAGCCTTGGCCCAACTTTGGCAAAACAAGGTGGCAGCCTTGGCCTCCGAAACATATGAAATATGCAACAGCTGTTTTCTATAAGAACAATCTGGTCACGCGAATTCATCTAACAATTTTCAAAGCTGGTCACACCATAAGAGGGCCAATAACATTTGATAATTATCAAATATTATTTTTATGTTCAGCTCCGTTGAAAAACCGTGCCATTTTGAACATAACGCTAATGTTTATGACTTTCAGATGCATAACAGCTTGCTGTAGCTGCTCTAGAATTTTAGAATCAACAGATGTTCGAGGCTAGTATGCTGATCACTTATGGAGTTGGTCAAAAAATTCTAATACATTTTGATATATAAATAAATACTATTACTAAATTGAAACAGTTAAATATAAAAGAAAATAATTAATTATACATTTTTATGTTTTTGCCTACCACAGAACTGCGCTGCATGCAAAGCTTACCAATAACATTTATGTAATGTGCTATGTTAGAGTTATGTTAACGTATTGCAGTTTTAAAAAATAAAATGATTTGTTATTAAAGATTAATAAAAGTGGTTCTAAGTAGCGCTGGCTTTAAGTCTGGTAGGTAAATTGTAGAATATCAATCCATAGTCGACTTCTCTATGGAATTGCCGTCATTTGTGCGCTTGATTGAATAATAATATTGTTGTTTTGAATTCTCAGTGTGCCAGCAAAGTTTGTAGAAGCTGAAAATGTTGCTTGGAAAATTGTTAAAACCAAAAACTTCTCACGGCTGGCGCTTGTTGCATCTAAAGCGACGCGAAGTGTATCAGGTGAGTGTTAATAAAAGTTATTAATTAATTGATAATATTAATAAATGCTCTTTTCTAGCAATGTTTTCGTATATTGGGCGTACATGAATTCGCCGATCAGGATACAG
>JBAMBK010001287.1:0-90558 GCA_037043435.1 Drosophila suboccidentalis
TGCAATTTTAATTTAAATTGGAATAATTGTTTTTCTCATTTCTGACATGATTAAGTTAAATATTTGCTACTACAATACGATACGGTCCACCAATATTTTCACTATGTTTATAACGACGAGAAAAAAACGTTGCATAGTAGTTTTTCCTTTTATCTTTTTGTTTTTTTTTTGGTTTTTTATATGTTTCTGAATCTGCCACAATTAAGTAGTATGCTTTCTCAAATACTATATTTAAGCTAAACAATAGACGATAATAGAAATCATTTCATTTCATATGTTTAATTAAATATTTTTCAATAAATTATGCATTTTACGTTGAGCTCGAGCTTGAAAGAACTAATGTCACTCAAGATTCTTAAATCGTTAGATTCTTCCTATTCTTTTTCATTCATTCTTTCAAGTAAATGTTTATGCAATTTGCGTTGCAGAGTGCTTAAAATTAGTACCTTTGACTAAGTTGTTTTCGACTAAGATTGGTTTATACATAATTAATTTAATATATATTCTTTAGTTTTTCTTCTTTTTTTTTTTGTATTTCTTTCGCTTTGCTTTAACATTGAATGCAAACATATAGAAAGAGCATTTTTCGATCTTAACTTTATTGGCGACATGCACTACGAAATTGATTGGATAGATAAGTATATTTTAGTTCAATTGTTTTAGTTTTCAAACACATGTCAAAAGTTGTGTCAAAAGGAGAAAAAACTTTCAGTATTGTCTATGATTGCAAGAATCAAAAGTTTTTCGAAACTCAATCGAAACGAGTTTCAAGAAATAAAGAGAAAGGGACTGTAATATTTATTTATGAAATTGTTATTATTATTGTTGTTTAATTAAATACGTCAATCATTAGATACTCATATTAAGATGATTAAAATACAAAGATAAACAATTTGAAATATTACGGATACGAGTATTTACGATAGGATCGAATACATATACATACAAATATGAATATTACGAAAATAATTTGTGTGTTGGCGAATTCGTGAATATATTCTAATTAACTTGCATTCAATTAACAACTTGTGTCAGTTCGTTTTTTACTAAGCTATTTGCCTACAAGCATTCAATAATCTTATTTGCATGAGATGCTTTTCTTGCTCCTGCTTTTCTCACATTCTTTGGCTATTCAACATTCGTTTAAGTGAGTTTAAGAGAGCGGTGTCTTTCACTGTATGTATGTATGTTTGTATGCATGTATGTATGAGAGACATTTAAAGAGAGAGAGAGAGCACTGCAGGGGCCGGAACTATAGTTCCGAACTCCGCCTGCAGGCATTGCACAACCTTTTTGGTTTAAAACGCGAATGTGCCTCGAAACGACGAACAAAACGTGACGATTTCACGATCGCCAGAACATTATACTTTATACTTTATACGTAGTATGTGTATTGCACTATCCTCAAATATATTTGTTTGGTGTAAAAGTATAAAAGTTTACCATATTTCGCGTTTCGTTTACATATTTTTTTAGTTAAAACTTGTGGTGACTTTTTAGGCGTATCTTTGTTATAGATATCATTATTTTGCTCTTTTGGTTTCGTTTGCCGTTCGTTTTGTTTTATATATATTTTTTCTTTTTAAAGATATGCGTTTTGTTTTCATGGTCTTTCCGCCTTTGTCTTTTTCTTTTAAATGTTGTAACATTATTCATTTTGATGTAAAAATTATAAAGTTGCTTTCTTCCATTTTCAGTTGTTTTCATTTTGTTTTAGTCTTTTTGCTTTTTGCTTTAGTTTAACATTTGTTTTTGTCAGATCCTATGCGCTTTGTTATTACGTATTCTTGATTTTTTTTTTTTTGTCCGTTTTTTATTATTTTTTTTGTATATTATTGTGCGGTGTTTTGTTTTTCGGTTCCCAATTCCTTTTAAGTATATAATATGTATATATAATATAATATATTGTATATATAGCATACTCATGTATATGTTTAAATTTTTAAAATACTTTCTTGGTTTTTTTTTTTTTTTTATTCTTCTGTTTTTGTATTTATTTATATATAAAACATTTTTCCCTTAAAAAATGTATATATATATAATCGATTGCTTTTTGTTGTTGTTCTTGTTGTTGTTGCTGTTATGCTATGATTACGCACTCCGCATTCCGGATTCCCTTTTGGTTACTAGAATGGCAGCTCTTCCACAAAAAAATGTATTATGTCTTGCATTTGTAAAAAACGTTAACCTGTTTTTGGTGTTTTCTCTTCTAGTTTTTTTTTTCATTTTGTTTATCCTAGACATTGTTTGAGATTAATGGAAGGTTCATGGTTTGTTCTTATAAATCGCATAAAAGCAACAAATTTTAGTTTTGGTTTTGTTTTGTTTGGTTTTTTTGAAATTTCAGTCAAGCATTTGCGCATGAAAATGGCAATACGAGTGTCTCGATTGATTCGTAATCTCAGGATGTTATTGCGGAAGTGGAAACGAGCCATTTCAGCTCTACAAATGTCAGTGAAGCTAGGACTAAATATGCACTACACACTTAATAATCGAAATCGTAAATATACATACATATAATAATTGTTTTCGTTTTTCTGTATTCTGTTTTCTGTTTTCTGTTCTTGTTAATTACTTTTAAATAGATGCAATCAATTTATTTGACGTATACATGAAAGTGTTTTGCTTGTGGTTTATGCCATGAGTTAATAAGTATTCGTTTTTAGTGTTTTTTCGCTTTAATATTATTTTGCTGTTATGTTATACATTTAAAATTTTCAATACACAACATCAATATATTGTTAATCATATGTAATATACTTTTTTGTTGTTTTCATAAATAGTTATAGATTTTATATATATATTTAGCATAGCAGAATGTGTTTTTTTAACATTGCAAATTGTGTGTCGAATGAAATTTCTCTCTTAAAGAAACTGAAAAGTAAACAAAACATAGAAAATAGAGAATAATGCTACAGTAATTGCCATACCCATTATGAAGGTAAGAGTACAGTTTGGGTTAAATCTATATAATAACAAGATTATTTTTATTATGAGGATATTGAGGACTAGTTGATTGAGCTAGTTTTTCAAGGAAATCTCTCAAGCACCATTTTATTTTTGTTTCCATTCAGTTTTTCTCACTTTGCCAACCTTTTTGCTGTTGTCTTTTTCCTGGCTCTTTAGCTAAATGCATTAATTAATTATTTGCTTCAATTTTTCCTCAGTTCTTCCAACATTTTTGCATAACATTTTTCAAGAATTTTTCGTGCTTTTCTCTTTCATTTATTTATTTATATGTAATTTGGCAAATTGTTTTGCATTAATTGTTCGTTCCTTTATTATTGCTGTTTTGGGTTTGTTTAAACAAATTCGTTTTGCTGAAACGCGTTTTGTCAATTAATATTACATTTGTCTTTTTTACTTTTTTTAACATCTTTGTCTAGGGAGGGAATTTGTTATAAAGTTGTTCTTGAATTTCATAGACTTTCGAAATGGCGTGCTTGCAATTTTATTTATCATTATGTATTAGCTGAATTTTTGTTTTAAAATTGTTTTTAGTTGTTTTATTTAATTTATTTTTGTTATAATAGTTTGAGCTCTTTATTCAATGATATTTTATCGCGGGTCTTCGGTTATTATTTCTTGTTGTTTAAATTTTTCTTAAACATTTATTCGTTGTATTCGAAAAATTCTCAGTATTTGAATTTATCTCATTCGATTTGCTTAAACATTTTTTATATGTTGTCGCCATTTCTTTAGTATTTGCACATTCTTTTAGCTGCTCTTCGGGAAGTCTTACATTGGACAAGTTATAAACAGAGTTAAACAAATGATTTGATAATGTTAATGTTAATAATTGAATACAAGGTGTGTGGTTGTGTTGAGTTTCAAGTATATTATAATGCATACGATCTTTATTTTAAGCAAAAGTTATACATATAATCGTAAATTAAACATATCGAACATTTGTCATCGCTTTTCCATTTGCTTAACGCCTTTCAGTTCTGTGTCTGTTTCATTTCTTTGTTTTTTATACGTATGTTTTTACAATTATCAAATAGGCTTAAATATTTTGGTTGTCAAGTATATTCTGGTGGTTTTTGGCCTTTCCATAAACTATTCAACTATTTAAAGAGTATGTTGCTTTGTCAAACAAAAACTTAACCTTACATTCTTTCACTTTTTTTTTTTTGGTAGCTGTGAGGCGACTAGACTTTGCTCTTAGTACAGAAGTAAAAACAAGGATTAAGTAGTATATCAAATAATAGCAAATGAACTTCAAATGAAAAGCTTTAAAACAATATTTGAAAACAAAATTCAGTTGAAACATTTTAAACAAACTAAAAAAAACAAAACAAATTCAAATTGTAACTTTTGTCTTAACTTATACTAATAAATTCCAAAAGAAAAGTGTTGTGAAAATCAACTTAAATCATATAAATAAGTGTAGGGAGGTTGACTGCTCCTTACAAGAACCAATTTGACCAGGATGGCATAAGAGAGGATTGATAATTGTTGTTGGTTTTGTTGCCAGCGGCTGTTGTTGTCGCTGTCGTGTTGTTGTTGCCCAAATTTGCAGCGTGTCGTTGACCATTTGATCCGCTTGCCGAGTTGCCGCTGCCACCACCACTGTTGTTGTTGTTGTTGTTGTTATTGTTGCCGCTGCTGTTAGCTGCGCTGTTGGCCACGTTAGTGAGAAACTGTGCAAACTCCTGCTGCAATTGCAGCTGTTGTTGCAACAGCTCGAAATGATTTTGTGGCTTGTTGTAAATGAATTTCGTGGAAGTTTTCAAAATGTTGCTGGAGCTGGATGGGGAGGCGTCGCCATGGGGCGTGGCATTGGACGAGGTGTTGTTGTTGTTGATGTTGTTGTTGTTGTGGCTGTTGCTTGTTGTTGCCTTGTTACTGCAACTGTTGCTGGTAGAAGTTGTTTTGCTTTGACGATTGTTAGTTGCTGTTGCAGTTCCCTTTGTTGCAGCTAATTGTGGCAGCGAATGCTTGTTACTGGATGTTGCAAGCTGTTGTTGTTGTTGCTTTTGTTTGTTTGTGTTATTGTTGTTGTGCTGTCTGTTGTTATGATTTCCATATTTGCCAAGCTGAAAGGCAACACTATTGTTGCTGTTACTGTTGATGCTGTTGCAAATGTTGTTGTTGTTGTTGACTTGGTTGTGATTGTTGTTGTTGTTGTTATGATTGAGCACCAAACTATTGGCAGCCAGCGCCGCTGCCGCCGCATTGGCATTGACAACAGCAGCCAACTTGGTTAATAATTACGTTTGCTTATTTTTGTTGGTCTTGAAGCTGACTTGAAGTACACGATTGCCCAGCGTGTAACCATTGAGGGATTGAATGGCCAAAACAGCCTCCTCATAGTTAGTCATTGTCACAAAGCCAAAGCCTTTGCATTTATTGCTCTGCAAGTCCCGTATTACCTGCAACGATCAATGAATTCCGTACAAAAGAATTACTTTTTAAACTGAATCAGAACTCACCTTAACGGACTGCACGGCTCCAAATGGCCCAAACAGCTGCCAGAGCACATTCTCCTCGGTTTCGGGTGCCAAATTATAGACGAAAATGCACCAGCCAGAGCTGGTTATGGTATTGCCTTGAATCATGCCATTGGTAATCAGATCACTGGTCAGCGGTGAATAGCGTGAGATCACAGAGCTGTCAGTGTAGAAAATTGAAATTACGATTGAGATTTAAGAAAGGAACGTAAGCATACGATTCAAGAAAATAAGGCTAAAAATCTGACCTATCTTGCAATGCCTATATTTATACAAAACCAAAAGATCAAGTAGCGAGAATGAATTGAGAATACAAGTTGGAATTAAGGCTGCGCGCACACTGGGAGCTTACAGCTGAGCTTTTAGGCGAGCTGTTATTCTCAGATCTTATCAGCGAGCAGAAATTTTTAGGCTGCGCACACATAAAGCTTAAACTGAAGCAGATGCTGAGATGCTCACTTTGTTTTATTGTTTGTCACTCTTTGTTTTTAAACCAATCTATCGGGGGTGCCACAGTAATCGCTTTCGCTTGAATTTCACTTAAATTTTAATACAAATTCCAGTGAAATTTAAGCGAAAGCGATTTCTGTGGCGGCCTACTGGGTATTTTAACCAAGCTATCTTCGCAGCGGCAGCAAAACAAAATTTACAAATTTGACGTACTTATACAAGTATGTTAATGCACGTTAATACTGTACTTTTCTTATAACACAAATACCCAAACATAAGTACATATGTATATATAAAATAATACTTATGCGATTATATACATATTTAAATAGCTCTTATGTTGTTTATCCCACACGGGTGGGTTCTGAACAATTTCGCTAAATTATGTTTCACGGATGCCATTTCAAAAAAAACAATGAAAAAGTTCAGCTTAGCCGCTGATCATGCTTGATCGATCAAACAGAGCAGGAGCGTCAGCTTTAAAGCTTATCGAATCTGCTCGGCTTTTCAGTGTGCGCACGTCCATACAAGCAGTGTGTTTGTTTTTTTCGAGCTGATAAGCTCCGCTGTAAGCTCCGCTTTCAGCTCCCAGTGTGCGCGCAGCCTAAGAAAGTAAAGGGAGAAGTTTCTATTGGTTTTGCTTTGTGTGTTTGTTGTCATTGCAACATATGTATATCACTTTATCATATAGCACAAATATCAGAGTTTCTGAATACCCCAATTAAGTATCACAGTATTATATTTGCCCTACATCATTCTCAGCCTCCCAATCCTCTTAATCCCTAATCCAGCTGCCCGTGTTGAAACTTCTTGCTGCTTAAACTCTTATAAACATCATCATTACTTGCTCTGCTGACCTGTAACGGCCCGCGTTGGGATGAATGGCGGCGGCAGCGGCGGCTGCAGCGGCACCGGCAGCGGCGTTGGCTGGAAAGGCGCGTCCGCCGCGTGTATTTTGTGGCGCAATGTAGGCGGCGAGGGGTTGCATGCTGTTCTTGTTGCTGCTGGGATTGTTGGCAAACTTAACGGTTATCGGTTCGGTGGAATTCTTCGGTGTGGTGCCGTTCAGCTCCTTGATGGCGCGATCAGCCTCAAATCGCTGATCGAAGCGGATGAAGCCAACGCCCTTGGAGAGACCTGCGCAGAAGGACGGAGAAGTACAAATGGTTAAGTCAATCAGCTATCAGCGAATTTCATTTTCAACAAACTGTACACACTGTACTTTTGACAATCAAAATACATACTATTGTTGGACTCAGCGCGTGCGTCTTTCAATTTTGTATGATGAAAACAGAACATAAAAATAAATAAAATAAATAGATTAATACAAAATTGTACATTTAAATTAAAATAAATAAACATTGCATTTATTACAGTTATGCAAACAAATAATTAATAATAATGTAGCCGAAAGCCTCTGCAGCTAGCGCTATACCTTTTTTCTTGTTAGTTTTAGTTTTTTAAACTTAACTTTCAATGTTAATAAATAAATAAATAAATTAATAATAATAATATTAGTTACAAAATACATTAAATAAATAGCTTTTCTAACAAAATAAATGCGAAATTGGTATGACAAATAAAATATTTTCACTATATTGCTTTTGAATTATAATATTTAATTTAATCACGTTTTATATTAAGAATATTTACACATCTACATTTAACTTAAGTTTAAATAAGTAAAAAACACGTAAATAATTGACAAGCAAAGTGTAAATGAAAAATGGAATTAAGAAATTGTCGATTGCGAATTAAACATGTTACTTAAAAGAAAAAGTGAAACCTACCAGTCGCATGTTCATCTAATTGTATTGATTTTTTTCACATTTTGTGTTCACATGGAAAAATATAATTGTGAAAGAATTGTTACATTATAAATTAAATTGAAAATAAACAGTGGAAAATTCAAGTCAATGCAGACTGAAAAGACTTCATAAAAGAAAGGACGAACAATAAAAATGATTTTAATAATATTAAATGATTTTGCAGGAAAGATCGATTACTTTTAATTTTCTCTTGAATTATATAAATAACTTTTCTACAACTTTTTTGTCTAAATAAAATAATTAATGCAACGAGTGTAAAACATGATTAAAATCAAGAAAACCGTACTATCCTCATGACGAGGCATAAATAATAAACCAAGAAGTAAATTATCAATGGCAAAATAAAGTTGGTTGATCTCTACTAAACTGATCTGCGATACAAGAGATTCCCCTCAACGTCGCGATGATGTCAACTCACCAGTGATATTATCACAAAGTATGCGCGAAGTTATGATCTTGCCGTATGGACTGAACAGTGACTCCAAATCGGACTGTGTCATATTCTTTGGAAGACCCGATACATATAGATTGGCGCCCTTAATGCTCTCCGAGCTCGGACGCGCAATGGAGACCTGATGGCGACAGATCGATTAATCGATTACAATGGCATGTTATAAATACTTAGTTGCATTGGGATTGTCACCTTAATGGTTTTGTTTTGCAAGCGAAGACCGTTCAATGCATTGATGGCCTTCTCTGCATCCTCTTGCTTCACATAGTTGACGAAGCCGTAGCCCAGACTTTGGCCTAAGAGAATGAAGACAGATTTATTAAATGTGTATATCGATTAACAGTGTTCGATTGTCAGCTCACCTGTGACCTTGTCGCGTATCAACTTGCAGCTCTCCACCTCACCAAAGCTAACGAACAGTGAACGAATCTCATCTTGCGACATTGTTTGTGGCAAATAATTCACAATCAAATTGGTTTTGGGATCTGGTTCGTTGTTGTTGTTGTTGTTATTATTAGTGTTATTGTTGTTGTTATTGTTGTTGTTGCTGCTATTGTTGTTGTTGTTGCTGCTGTTATTTGTGGCTGCAGTGCTGGTGCTGTTGCTGTTGTTGTTTGCTGTGGCATTGTTGGCCGCAGTCTGATTGCCAGCGCCAACAGCAGCAGCCGCTGCTGCCGCAGTCGACGTCGAGCCGGAGCCGCCATTTTGTTGAGCCTGACTGTTGGCCACAGTGCCACCAGTGGTGGCGCCACCAGCTCCAGCCGCACCACTGACCGTGCCCGTGCCCGTGCCACCACTGGCGACTGTGCTCCAGCGCCCGAAGGCTGCTGCTGCTGCTGCTGCTGCTGTTGCACCGCCGTCTGACCCTCAACCATGTTGTTGCCGATGTCGCTGCTGCTGTGAAATGTGTGACAAACGATTGCAATTAGTGAATAATAGATTAAACAATTAATTATTTATGTACTGTACTCGTAGCTGTCTACTCTAACTGTTCTTAGACTTTCAAGTAGCTTAATCATTGACAATCTGATTTTGTGAAGGATTCTCTATTTTATATAAAGTTAAACTAAAAGATTAACTAAAATAAACATATAATTTATAAGACTTATGATTTAAGATACTTTATTACTTAATTAATCTAATCGATTATAAAAGATACTCTAACTATTTATATGAAGTTAACTAAAAGCAGTTGATGAAGATTTTTAAGTTAATTTAGATATAGGGATTTAAAAACATATATAATTTATAAGACTTAAAGGCTAACAATATATTATCATTTAAGATTCTTTATTACTCAATTAATCTAATCTATTATAAAAGATACTCTAACTATTTAACTAAAAGCAGTTGATCAAGATTTTTAAGTTGATTTAGATAAAGGGATTGAAATATAAGACTTAAAGACAAACAATATATTATGATTTACGATTTTAAATACATCATTTATATGACTAACAATATAACATTTTAACTAACGTTTTAAGGCTAACAATATACACAAATTATGATTTAAGATTCTTTATTACTCAATTAATCTAACCTAATTAATAAAATTCATTGATCAATTTATTAAATTAACTAAATTTTTTAAGGATGTACAAAAAATCTTAATCAGCTGCCTAGGAAATTCTTCAAAGCTTAAAATATATATCTAATTGGTTTGATTATATTCGGAATTCGGAAAAAGGTAATTCTATAAATTCTATATTTTAATTTAATATAATTACGATTTAAATATTCTTTAATTAACATTTTCTTTCATTTAAATTTAGTTTTAGTTAAAAAAAATCGTTTTTAAAAGTCGATTAATTTGTCTAGTAAACTTATTAAATATATTTATAATCAGAACTTTTTACTACTTCTTATATACTTATAATAGCCTTTTTCTAGCTCTTATGATTACAGAATACATATGTATATTTAAAAATCGATAAGGCAATATGGTATAAGCTTAAAAAGACTAAAATATGATTTGGCCAACTTTACTGCTTTCTTATTTGAAAACGATAAATAGACTTGAAGTATTCACTATTTGGATAGCTTAAAGAGTTCTCTTTTAAATAATACTGCTGTTTTGCGTTTCAAAAATCTGCAAAGAAAGAAGCGATTAGTTTGTTAATGATTCAAAATACAATGTAAGTAGCTCACCTTTCGACGCACGCACGATGTACAAGAGACGGGCAAACAGAAGTGAAAGAAAAACGGAAACTGATTCGACTTGAACAGTTGACTATAGCCTAGTTATAAGCGCGGGAAAAGTGCGCCTCAGTACAGTGAGTATTCACTACGTATACGTAATATTGTTTTTGTATGTCCGAAAGTGTAACTGCAATAAGAAAAATGTGTGTAAGTCTACAATATAAAAATCAATTATTTTAATTTAATTTAAATGATATGCAGGTAGAGTACAAGTACAAGTGGCAGGTAACAATCGACAATCGACGGTAATCAGCCAGATGGCAAACATGGCCAACAATTTTAATGAAGCCGTCGAAATGCTTTTGGCCCTTGTTTGTGGCACAATTCCATTTCGGTTGCGGGTCGCTCGACAAATAGATTCGAAAATGGTCTGAAAAATCGATGTAATTAAAATGACGAGTTGGCTAATTACAAGGGATGAAGCGGAGGGGGGCTGCAGGGAAGTCAAAGCTATTGCAAATAGTTTCGTAATTGAAATAAATTGAATAACAATAACAAGTATCCTAACAATGTTGTAACTTGAAAGTACTTTTCCGACAACATTTTACAAAAACATATGCAAAGAAGGCTGATAAAAGGGTAGAGTTATTGATCAAAGCTGGGAACTTTTACCTATTGACATTTTATTTCAAGTAAATAAACTTTAAAACAATGTCGACTTAACTGATTGTCAATTGAAATGGATTCAAAATGGAATAAATTAATGGAATGACTTGTGAACTGCCATAAATTCAATTTATCTTTGAAGTGACGAAGATTAAATAGTTACACCCAAAACATGCTCACTGAACAACAAATGTAGAACGATAATATTAATGCTCTTATCATATCGATTGAATATGTATGTAAATTTGACTCTGTTAAAAAAAAAATAGTGCTCAGCGGAAGATACTCAGTGGAAAATACTTTTGGAAAAAGGAACTTTTTCTAATTCGCAATAACTCATTGCATATTATTCTGTTTATTCAAAATAATTCAAAACGGAAACATACTTCGTATGAAAACAAGGAATTATTAAATATTAAAGAAAATACTTAAAATACTTTTCATAGGTTTTCATATTTGTTATTAAGAGGAATCTTCATTCATTCAGATCTATTTCTCAAAATGTTTCAATAGATCTGCAGGCGATAAAAACTAAATTTAAGATTGCACATTTATTTATAGGCATCTATAGGTAAATCGATTTAGATTTAGATTTAGCCTTAACCTAGCAAACTGCTCTTCCATGGGATTGTACAATGTTTAAACAAGAGCCGAAACATATTTCACCTTTTGTATTTAGTTTTTGTTTTTCGCTATATTTTGGCCAAATGTTTTCTATTCATTTAGCTGGGCCAAATCGCACCGCAAATCGTGCGAAAAACTAAATATTTTAAAAATAAACAAACAACTGCCGTGGGGTGGGAGGGGGGCAAGGGACAGAGTGGGGGTTGGCGTGGGGGTTGGGGAAGCATCTCTGAGAGAGCCGGCAAAAGTCGCAAGAGTTATATTTTCGAAATATTTTTAAAATAACAAAACGAACTGTGAGACATCGTCGCTGCTGCGACGCATTTTTTGAGGTTAAGTGGCGACACGAAAACGAAAACAAAAAAACATCAAAAATATTATTGAATTCTTTGAAAATTATATAAATTACAAGAATCTGCAAATCAAATAGAAATTTTACCTTTGCAAATGAAAACTGAGAAATGTCAATGAAACTTGTTGCGTGTTGTTGTTTTTGGGTTTTAGTTTTGCGATTACGAAACACTTTTTTTTTTGGGATTGCGTACAAGTTTTTTTTTTGTTTTTTGTTTATTGTAATAATCGAAATTAAACAAACAAACCGAACAATTTAAGCAAAAACTTATGCTAAACAATTGGCGTTTGAAAAAGTTAACAAAAAACGGCGACAAACTAAAAGCAAACCAAATCGAACCGAACCGAACCGAACTGAATTGAACGAAACGCAATATTTAACAATTAGAATAATAATAATAATGAGAACAATAATAATAATAAGGAAATAAAATCAAACGGAAAGTAGAAAAAGAACACGTTCCTGCAACTCAACAGAACAGAAATAAACTGATTCAGCGAGCGGCATGGAAATTATTTTTATGCCGTCGCCGTCGCTGTCGCCACAAACGTTGACGCTGCCGTCGAAGACAAACGGTACAAAGAGTGGCAGCAATCGAAAGTCACAGCCTGCATAGCCATAGCGACCAGAGAGAGTGTGTGAGAAAGAGAGATATGGGAGCGCAAGAAATTTGTAAACTAAATTTGTGAAGCAGCAGAATGAGAAGACATTTTGCTGATGCTCTCTTTTAAATGTGCTGCGCTCTCAGTCCGAGTCCGAGTGCGCAAGTGAGCGTGAGTGAAGAGCACTGCCCCTACTAAGCGGGTGGTTGTATAGATCAGAGCATGTACTTGTACACATACACATACACACACGCAGGCATGGATATGTAAATAAAAGCTGATGATGACATCGCTATGTGCATTACATTCGTATACGCGCAGCGAAGAAAGCAAAGCGTAATAATTGGATTACATGTTAGAATGAAAGCAAAGTAACAGAAAGATACATTTAGTTAGTATATGTATGCAAAGGCCTAATCTTGCAGTGAAACTAACAGAACTCGTTGGCTGTCAAAGACAGCTGTTAAAATATATCAGCGTCAGCTTGAAAACATAAACAGCTGGTTAAATCAGATATTAAAACCACTCCCGATATGACTGTATTTAAAAAAAAGTGTTGACTTTACATTAATTATTATTTACAGTCATTATAATAACCTTATGAATTAACTATCAATAAAGTATTATAGTACTCACTAATATTATAAATGCTGCTCAAATTTCATTGTTTTCTATTTTTTCTCAATCTAAAAACTATATTTAAAAAATATATTTAAAATTGCAGTGATTATTACATTACATTCAACAAAGACACTTTACTGATCCTTTTTTACAGTATTAAAAAATGCTTCAATAATTCCAAATGCAAATTGTTATCCAATTATTAATCCCACCTCTCCCAACCTGGGCAATACCATTAAAAATTCCCCTGCAACGAGAATCGAGCAATATAATCAAATTGAAAGCAACCAAAAATGGGTAGCACTGTGCCCCTTTCTCCTTTAACGCCCACTAAAATAGTGTAACACAAACCGGCAATTTTCATTCATAAATTACTTTAATTTGTTTCCAGTTAATTGATGGACGAAGGAATTCTCAAAAGCTTCTGTTCAACGTAACCGTATCAACAGTATCAGCGTGTATGCAAAAACTGCAAGAACAAAACAAAAAAGTGACACACCTTACAGCACGGGCAAAGGCAAAAGACAAAAGTCTGATGGACTGAAAGGAGGAAACAACAGAAGTACCTAGCAAAACGGATAGCTAGGCTACGTTGCTTTTGGGTGCGGCAGAAATCAAGAGAGGAAACGAAAAAGAGCGTAACTGCAACAGCAGCAGCAGGAGCAACAGCAGCAGCAGCAGCAGCTGACTGGTGAGAGCTCCTTAAGATATGCAATGCAGAGAACTAGGGAGAAAGCTCGTCGGCTTTTGAGAGTGCGCTCCGCTGCAAGCTGCGACGTCGACTGCGTTTTTTAGGTTAAACGACGGCTGCAGCCGGCGCTGCAAGAAACGCAGCTGCATGTGAGTGTGTTTGTGTGTGTAGGCGGCATTTGACAGCAAAGTGTAGAGAAATGCTCTGCGACGCTGGGCCGCCCATTGAGCCAAGTTTTTACTATCGTTAGTGTGCAGTTTGTATGTATGTATTGGTATACATATGTAAATGCGAAAAATCGACCATGGGTGTGGGCACTTTGCATGCTAATATGCAGCTACATACATGCATATGTAAATCTACTACCACAACTACAACCACATCAACAATTCCCCAATATATTTTTCATATATGTATGTAGCTCGTATTTCTTACTTTAGTTAGTTTAGTTGAATTTGCTTGTGCAAGAGAGCGCTGCAAAAATATTCTTCACTTATTTTCCTCAGGTTTTTGAGAAAACTTGAAATCTGAATCGTTGCAAATGAGTATTTAAATACACGCACAAAATGTTAGATTTGAACCGATTTACACAATATGCATATACACAATGTACATATATGCATATATGTATGTAATTATGTGAGTATGCTAGATGTGTGTATTATACCGATATACAACAATTTATAAACGACGACGATACGACGATAATCAAAAAACACAACTTGCTGCCGGAGAGTGCAAGAACTAAATGATTAAAGTGTTCAATTGCCGCCAGGATAAATGCAGCCAGGACGACGACAGCGTTGACGTCGCTGTCGCCGCCGAAGTCGACGCCAAAAGCCCAGTTTACTGCTGCAGCTACTCTCTCCCCATTGGGTCGTACAGTTGAGTGCTGCTGGGAGAGCGAATGAGGCGATAGCTGAAGCAAAACTGCGTAGTTTTTGCTTTCGCATGTACAGTGGTTCCCTTCCCGGCGTTAGAGCTGGGTTTATACTTTATCCTTCAAATCATATGGTTTTAACATTTATTAAAATAAACATATTTTTATAGGTATCCTCAGGCTATCACTTATTATAATTCCTTTTGTTTTCTAATGTCTGCCTAGAGCCTTAATTTTAATTCGGAATGAAAGCGTTTCAGTTGTGTAAAATCTTGTCTTTTACTAGACTTAAAAATGATTAGCAATAACATGAATAAATTTCGAACAGGTTGTTTAATCCTTAATTATTATACCAAAAAATAATTAAATCAATTTAATTAACGTTATTATTTAGATTTGCGCCACTGTAAAAGCAAAGCGAAGTTTGATTCCAGTAATGGAGTAAAAGCGGAAGATGAAGCGACCCAACAAAAACATATGTAGGTATGCAGCGTCATATGTGCAGGTACAGCAGCACCAATAGCAGTGCAAAGGCTGCAACAGTCCGTCGACAATCCAACGGTACTGCAAGCTCTCTCTCTCAATTGAATCCTCTCTCACTCTCCAGCACTTAGCCGAATACCCTACATTTGAATACAAAACATAAACAAGGAAATGCAGCAATGACGATTACGATGACGACGACGGAATACGAAACAAATTGCGGTAGGTTCTCTGCTTGACTGAGAGCGATGAAGAGAGAGCGAGAGCGAGAGAGCGCGAGAGAGAATGCCGGCCGCATATCAGCAGCGAAGCAACGTTGGGCCAACAGCCAAAAAGGCACCCAAACAAACAGTTAAGCCGACGTACACATACATAGACACAAAGGATTTGCAAACGAACACACACACACACATACACACAGCTGACTCGTGGCGTGAGCCGAAAGCCGAACAAGCGCCCAGACCAACCGAATGCACCAGCCAAAGCAGCCAAGAAGCTCAACTTGACATCATTTGTGTCAAAAGACCATTGAACTCTATGCAGAGGAAGTTGCTCCCATATACGCAAGCCCACCCACACACACACTCACACACACACACACTCTCTCAGTACTTCTTCCCCAAAGCAATATGCATTGTTTTGTTGCTGTTGTTATTGTTATTGTTATGTAGCGCAAGCAGCAAGTGTTTACATTGAATACATACTACATACATATGTACATACATCTGCAAATATCTACAGTTAGTCAAATAATTGTTTTGACAAAATATAAACTTTATATATATTTTAAAAACATCGTTTTTTTTTAAATTATTTTTTTCTTTTTTTGCTTGTGATTCTTAAAACATATTTAAAAAAAAATTAACTTGTTTGTCGAAGCAGTTAAAAAATTACTGTAAATGTGACAGTCAAGGATTAGTATTAACTGTTACTGTGATTATCAAACTGTGCACATAACCAACAATTACAATAAAAATTTGCAGTTGAAGTTTCTTCATAAATTTCTGTTATTATGATAAATCATTTTACTCATATTAAATATCAAATACTACAGTGCTAACAAAACCTGGCAATGTTCCATTACTACTAGCTATGGTCGCAAAACTTTAAGCGTGCAGTATGCTTTCAAAACTGTAAATACCAAGAGACTGCATTTTATGACAGAGATAATAAAGAGAGACTTACCTTACGCTTGCTTATACCACAGTGCTTGATAGCGCTGTTGCTGAAATTCAAATGTCGCCTGAACAGCGGTTGAATTTGGTTCTTCCCAACAGTTTTGAAAGAACTGAAGATCACATTGTTGCTCTTGTTTTTGCTCGTAGTATGTGTTGTTGTTGTTGTTGTCGTCCATGTAATAGGCATGTCCGTGCGTCTCATGTCGCATACTAATATATTGATGCAGCTGCTGATGCACAGGCGAAAGAGAAGGAGGCTGCATCCATGGGCCACTAATTGGTGCTGGCATCGCGTCGCCCTTATCGGCTGACCACTGTACAGACTGATATTGCATCTCAATGCGCTCTTCGTGTTGCAAGGCAACAGCTTGACAAGGCATGCTCCAAGACTGGCTCTCTTTCTTAAGAGCATCATTAAAAGCCCATTGAGAGCTGTGATATTTATGCTCATCTTCCTCCACTGGTAATTCATCCGAATTGTCAAAGAGAGAGTCCTGCGTGTCACATGAGCTGACACTCTTGCTAGTTGATGTCTCCGCATGTTTTTCTAGCGACTTTTCCACCTTGGCGCGTTTTCGTTGATTGCGGCGCTTCTTGCGCTTTGCGCTCTTCTTTGCAGCTTTTGCCACATCTTCAACAGTCTCAACCAAGTCAGCTGCCAATTGTAGGATGCGTTCTTTTTGTTTCTTTCGCTGATTCCTGCGTCTTTGTGTTTTCGTCAGCATCTTTTTGTCGTCCGCAATATTTTTTATTTCGTGTTCTTGCTTCATTTGCTTTACATGCAACAAAAAAAAAAACGTGCAACGTTAAAATGGCCGTCGTTCCGTTATTCTAGCTAAATTTATTGCGGGCTTTATAAATACTCCTTAATCCCGCATGCGATCTCACTTTTTGGTGTCTTTCCCAACGCACAATTGATTGTGGTCAATAAACACAGAAAACAAACAAACAAAAAAAAAAACAATAAACAAAAAGAATTATACACGGTGTTGAAACTTAATTCTGCCGCGCAGTTTTGTCTTTGTAGGGTTGCATCGGATGGTTAACAAGAAGTTCAATTGAACTACTCAACAAATGGAGCGAACGAGCTACGTCTCTAATTGTAGTTCACTTAGTTCAGTTGCTCAGTTGTGTTGTTCGTTCGTTCGTTTGAGCTTCGATTGAACCAGTTCTGGCTAACGAGCGGGAAATATGAAATAAAAATTTTAAATTTAAAAAAAAACAATTTCAAAAAAACAACAAAATCCAAAATTAGGTAAAATAATTAAGTTAATTTTTAAATTAGTTTTGTGCGATTTTCTCTTTGCATGGCAAAGTTAGTAAAAAATCAAAAAACAAGAAAATTCGAAACTCGAGAAAAATTCAACAAAAATTCTGGCAGCCTAGTGCATCGGTAACGGTAAAAAAATTAATCTGGCAGCCCTGGCTAAAACTATAAAAAAAAGGTGGCAACTCTCGCGTCCCATTTTTCAAATATCTTTTCGCTAGTGTCTCTCTTATAATTTTTTTGGAAATGGGGAAAAAGCTCATTTTCATGCAAAAAAGTGCCTTTTTCGCCATTTTCTCAAAAAATTATAAAAAAAAAGATCTGCTGGCGAAAGAGATATGTTGAACGAGTCGTTTTGCAGTTACTATTTAAACTGTTCAAAAAAACTTTCTGCATCAAAACATTTGTTTTAAAAAATCGAGGAAAAAAGTGGAGAAAGTTGACGTTTACATATATTCGAAAATTTCAATGGGTACATAATGGGTTAAGGAAAGTATTGCATCATTGGAAAGGAATTCAAAAGTCCTTTCCATTGATACCAAACTTTACATAAAGTATGTTCAAAATTTGGCTAGAACTAACTTTAAAGGGTGCCAAAATACTTTTGGCCACCATTGTATGCTCAAATTAACACACTATCGATAGTTATCGATGTTTAAATAAAAACATATGTAAAATAAAGTTGATAAAAGTTGTAGGAAAAAATTCGATGTTGTAAATATTAAATTCGAAAAGATTCCCAGTGCCAATGCCCAATTTGAATAAAAGTTCGCAAATATGCTTTTTAATTTTACAATTTTGGTTTTTTTTATTTTGATTTATCAACTACTGTTACGGTAATTGCATATTAAATTGTTTGTTGGTTTTGTTTTGTTGCTTAAACTTTAATAAGTGTACTTGGTTTTTGCAGCTGCGGTTTTTGTTGTTGTTTTCTTTTTTTAAATCGTTTGTCATTAATTATATTTGTACAAAATATATATATTTATATACTTGTGTTTGTTTTGTTTTCTTTTTTCAATTAATAATATATGCTTTACTATGTTAATGAACAATTTTCAGTTGTTATCAATTGTTGATGTTTCTGTTGTTGTTGTTGTTGTTTGGTAATATTAGAATATCCAGCTTAAAACTTAATTCATTTGGTTTTTTTAATGTTCGTTTGTTTTGCTTATATTTTGCACTACAATAACGCTTAACAAAATATAATATTATTAACTATACTTCTTCTTCGCCTCCTTCCTTCCTCCTTCGTTTCCTTTTGTTGCTGTTCTTGTTGTTTTTGTTGGTTGATTTTTAATTATTATTTATTTATTGCAAGATTGAAGCTTGTTGTTGCTGTCGTTTGAAAAAATTTAACTATAATTTAAAGATTTTCCTTCTTTTTTATTATTTTGTATATATATAAAAATATATATAGATATATATATTTATGTATATAATTATCGATATTCTACATATGTATGTGTGTATATGTACGGTGTGTGTGTGTGTGTGTGTGTGTGTATTAAGTTGCCTTTTTATTTACAGCGATGGAATTTCTTTTAACAATAATTGTACACATACATACATATACTTATGTATGTACATATGTATATGTACGCTTGCATTTAATATAATTCGTAATAATTACAATAAATTTCATATTGCACAATAAAATTGCGCTCTATGCTTTCTTTAACTTCTTTCCTTATTATCCACAATATCCTGGCAGCTAAAAATTAATTTCAAATGAAAACTTTATTTCAACTGATTTTATTTGTAATAAATAAAAAATAAGAGGGGATACTTCTGCATATATCTAAGAACTGATCAAAAAAAATATCAAGTTTTTGTTTAGTCCGCCAGAGTATTTCAAATTCGGCGTGCCGAAAGTTCGTTAAATGTTTCCTTTCTTCCATTTTTTTTTTTTTTTGAGTATAACTTAAAATTTGACTACGAATTAAACGTTAGGTAGTTTTTCTCATGTTTGAAAGTTAATTAATGCTTTGTTTCCCCAGAACCACATATTGTTTTTTTATACTATAAGTACAATAATATTAATTTTTTTTGCTTCTTCGTTTACCATTTTGTAGTTTTCTCATTTTTGTTTCATTTCATTTCGTTTCGTTTCGCTTTGATTTTCGAGTTTCACATCGCAAACGCCAAAAACAGTGCTGCCAATTTCGGTCGGCACAACAGTGCTGCCCATTTCAACGGACTTAAATATTAGTTTATTGCATTTCGTTAATCTTTCATTGATTTTTTTCATTGATTTTTGTTACGAATTTCGCTTTGTTGCTTAAGGACTATAACTTGATTTTTCGCTTTGCTTTTTTGGCATATTAAAAATATACGTATATATGCATATGTATATGTAAGTATGTATGTATATGTTGACTATATGTACAGTGTATATTATATGTATTTGTTGATCAGGGGAAAAGGGGAGACAAGTCTATTGATCATTGATTAAATTGCTGCGTAATTTATGAATTCCATTTTAAGTTTCGAATTCGTTTAAAAACTACTAATGCACTATTAGTTTATGTTGCGTCTGTTTTCTGTTGTTGTTGTTGTTGTTGTTGTCGAGGCACCAGAAATGATATTCAACAAAATAAAACAATAAAATACAAATGTTTGCAAATATATGCGATATATTTTAAATATATTTTTTATATATATTGTATTATATTTTCTTGAATTTTTGTTCTAAAAACGTGATTGCTTTTTCTCTCGTTATCTTTCCTATTAAAAATTTACTTTAAAAATCAATAATATTATTATAAACATAATTAAATGTAATCATAAAAACTATGTTAAATAGTGTTTTGCTCTTTGCTGTTGTTGTTGTTGTTGTTGTATGTTAACTCAATATTTAAAACTTACGAAACAGTACAAATTTGATTTAAAATTAGATTTAATAAAAAAACCATAACTTTATTAGTTTATACTCACAATATGTATTAAATTTATAGTTTGTGTTTCTTTGTTTGTTTTTTTTTCCTTATATATGTACATGCAAAATATATGTTTCTGTTTTTTTTTGAGGCGCATTAACAATTTGGCCAGCGAGAATATGCTAAATGTGCAAAACGATACAAATTAAAGATTTAACTAACTTAAATATTAAAAAGCCATAATTCTTTTGTGTAATATAAACAAAAACAAAATTCAACTAAAACTTTTAAGGGGCGGCAGGTAATGGGGGGGGGGGGGGATTTTTTTATACTTAAAATCTAGCAAACATATAGATAAAAAATGTGTGTGTGTGTGTGTGTGTATGTAATATCAATTAAAACTAGGCATAAATATAAAGCTTAAAATGCCTACAAGAATAAAGTAACCAATTGACAATTGAGCATAAGGAAAATAAGTAAATGGTGTGCATAATAATAATAATAATAGAAAATAACTAAGCAATTAATTTAATAACAATCATTGTTGCTGTTGCTGTTGCTGTTCTTGTGAAAGGTTTTTTCTTTAAGCTAACCAACTAAATTTGTTTGTAAATAATTCTAATAATAGTTGCTAATTTGGCCTGACTTTCATTTAGACACGTTTGGTGGTGATGCTGATTATGTTGTTGTTGCTGTTGCTGTTGTTGTTGTAGTATTAGTTGTTCAAGTCGTTGTTGTTGTTGTTGTAGTTACAGCTACTGTGACTGCGGATAGGAGACAGCATCGCGCAGAGTCTTGAGACCCGCCTGCACATAACGAAACACCTCATGCATGGTGCTATGCAGCGTCAACGGTCCATTCTCATGATCCAGTTTGCGAATAAAGTCTGCAAAGTAAATGAAAATAATTAAGAATATGTCTTTAATAAACAGCTGCATTTTTTTAAGCATACCTATATGATTGCCGGAGCGCACTAATCTGTCGGCTTGATCCCACAGCTCATGGCAGCTGTTCACATAGGTGAGATACTCATTCTGCTTGCACAGCTGATTGTGTATGTCTTGAGGCACTATTTTGCCAGGCGGCGTATTCGAACCGGAGCCCTAAATAAATGAAAAACAAATTTAATTCAATTAATTACTGCATATTTATATGTAATTTGTATAAAGAATCTGACCTGTGAGCCCACTGAGTTCGATGGTGATATGGAGGATGGCGTATTGCCATTTAAAATGTCCCCCCTGCCAGATCGAAAGAATTCCGAGCAACTGGCAATGATGGCGCGACAATTGGCACGTCGCAGTTTGTAAAGCTTTAGGGATATCAACGATTGGCATCGCAAACTGTAAGCAAATTAAAATAAAATTTATTATATTATTTAAATAAATCAATCATCATTCAATTTCTAATCACCTGAGTATGGCCACAATATTGTGCGATTCGTGTTTGCCATTTGTTGCTTGCTGATAGGGTCGATTCTTTGAGGAAATGTATCTATAAAATTAAGTTGACAACAAATTAATATATTGATTGAATAGAAATAAATTCAAATTTAACATCACTTAATTAGGTGTAGTGTATCCTTGTACATGGTCCAGGTGGCCTCACTATTGCAGCGCTCCATGGCATCGGCGGTTAGCAGAAAGTAAACAATTGCCTCCAGGTACAGCGTCATCTGGTTGAAGGAATCACGTTCCGAGTCCGCTGCACGCTTTCGTCTAATTGCCTCCTGCAGCAACATATCGGTTTTCCTGTGGCAATCGAAGGCAATTGTTATTAATAAAAAGGCAAAATAATAATGACAAGTGCTTGACTTGACTGTTAACTGACAAATGTAATGATAACAGAGTTTGTGTCTAATCTCTTAACATATTCAAATGTTAACAGAGTTGTTGATCTATTAACAGGGGAATGTAAACATAACAGTCATTTCCCATTTAATTTTCCTTCTCAAGTGGCTGTTCTCTTTCCCTGTTAATTTAATCAATTGCTGACAGAGTTAGCAGTTAACAGTTAAGAGACCTGTTAAATTTAACGCAAAAGCTAACTCTGTTGATGTGTCGCTTGTTTGCATTGATATTCTCTTCCGCCTACAAATCAAATGTAAACTTAACAAATTTGACGCCTATTCACATTTAAAATGCTCTGTTTTGGTGAGTGTTATTCGTCTGTCGCTTAATTTATGAAAGTGTCGACATATTTTAATATAAGATTCGAGCTTAGTGCTGAATATTTATCTCCACCATAACGATCAGAGCAGAACGTTTACAGAAATTATTTTAATTTTTCTGTTAACATTACTGTTGACGTAACATTTCACTACTCAGAGGCTGTTCTCTCTCTCTTTCGCTGTTAGGTAGATAGCTCTGTTAACCTTCCTGTTATGCTCACACTCTGTGACTGTTAATGTTATTTGGACTTACATGAGGTCATTGCTGGTGTGTTCCTCCTCGTTGTCAAAGTGGGAGCGATAAATGAGGCGTGGCGCTGGCAATGCTGCGGCGGGTGGTGGTGTCGTTTGCACCGCTTCGCTGCAGGTGGTTGGCAGTTGACTGGGCAGCGCAACCGTTTGCATAGCAGCAGCAACTGTTGCTGTGGCTATTGGAAAAGGCTGTTGTTGTGGTTGCTGCTGCTGTGGCTGCAACTGTTGTTGTTGCTGCTGCTGCTGCAGGTGCTGTGATTGCTGCTGTTGTTGCTGTTGCGGTTGCTGTTGTTGTCGCGACGAGAGCTGTGACAACTTGTTGGGGCTGCCGTTGGCGTTGGAAGTCTCCTGTTGCAACAACTCGAGCTTGTCGCGGGATAATCGCTCGTGATTGTTGGCGGGCAACAACACTGGCACCGGCAACAACTCTTTGCTATGCTGATCGGCCTTCTCCTTTTTTCGTTTCTTCTCCTTGTAGGGACTTGAACTGGAACTGGAGCTGCGTTTGCGTCTTCGGCCCGTTGATGGTAATTCCTGTTTCAGCATAAATTCCTGTTTAACGCTATTGTTGTTGTTGTTGTTATTGCTGTTGTTATTGTTGGTGTTGTTGGTATTGTTGTTGTTGGTCGGCTTATATTTGGACTCGTAGCCGGCATCCAGCTCCGGCTCCGGTTTGACGCCATGCTCAAACTTGACGCCAGCAACAAGCAATTTGTTAGCGCCGACAGCAGCAACATAACCATTTGGTGTACAATTTTGTAGATCCTTTGGAGTGCGTGCTCCTTCCGTTGATCGACTGCTCAAATGTCCATTCTGTAGTGTCTTTCTCTCCTGTTGTTGTTGTTGTTGCAGTTGCTGCTGTGAGTTTTCAGCTGTTGCTGCTGCCGTTGCATGCAATCGATAGCTATTCTTATACCATTCGGGCAACACACGCGCCAACTTCGTCAGCGAGATTTTGCACATGAGTGAGGTGAGATGCGGGGTTGTGGTGCGCGCGGGGGATGCCAAATTGGCGCCCAATACCTGTATGGGCGTGGCACGCGCCTTTGACGCCTGCTGTTGTTGCTGCTGCTGTTGCTGTTGTTGCTGTTGTTGCTGTTGCTGTTGCTGTTGATCCTCGGACTGATCGATTATAACAACTTGTCCTTGCTTCTTGGCACCGCCTTCTTTCGGATTAAAGATGCGCGTCAATGTGCAAATCTTCTTCTTATCACTTTTACGCTTGCCACTCCCACGATGCGGATCGTCTTCGTCGCTGCTGCTGCCGCTGCCGCTGCTGCTGTTGCTGCTGCTGCCGCTGCTCGCTGAACTGCTGCAATCGCTGCTGCTCAAACGTTGACTGTTGTTGTTGTTGTTGTGGTGGTTGTGTTGTTGATGATGTGATGGTTGCAGCTGTGGTTGTTGCTGCTGCTGCTGCTGTGCGTTTGATTGCTTGTGTGGCTGCAACACAAATGCTTGCTGCTGTTGCTGCAGTTGTTGCTGCTGCTGCTGCTGTTGTAGTAACAACAATTGCTGCTGCTGTTTCAGCTGCTGCTGTTGCTGCTGTTGCTCCTCTGTCTCGCTGCTGCTGCTGTTGCTGCTGCTGGCGGCGCTGTAACGTTGCTTGGCCTTGCTGCTGCCGAGTTTATTGATTTTGACAATACGCTTCTTGGCCGGATTATTAAGTGTTGCTGTTGCTGCTGCAGTTACAGCTGGTGTTGTTGTTGTTGTTGTTGCTGCTGTTGTTGCTGCTGCTGCTGTGGTTTCCGTGTCGCTGTCGCTGCTGCTGCTGTTGCTGGACTTTGTGCTGCTGCAACTGCTGCTGCTGCTCTCGTCATCGCTGCTCTCCATGGCCGACACAGGCGGCGGCAACAATGCTGTTGCTGTTGTCGCTGCAACTGTTGCTGCATGCGACTTTTTGGTGGGCGTATTGCCATTGCTGCTGCTGTGACTCGAATGCTCACGCTTGCGACTTGCAACAGCAACGGTTGTCGTTGCTGCTGCTGATGCTGCTGCTGTTGACTTGGCCAACGGCTTCTTGGCCGCCGTCAACGTTGGTCCCTTTGCCTGCGTGCTGCTGCTGGCCGAGGCGCTGCTCAGGTTGCCGCTTTGCTGCAGCGCTTGTTTTCTCGGCCTGCCACGCCCCTTTTTGATGGCTGGCAACGCCGCAGCAGCAGCTGGCACTGGCAGTGTTGTGGCAGCAGCAGCAGCAGCAGCAACTGTTGCCGACAATTCGAGGGCATGCTTCTTGCTGCTGCTGTTGCTGCTGCTGCTCGCGTGCGGCTCATCCTCATCGCTCGAGTCCAGTGTTGGCGCCGTTGCCGCCGACACTTTCTTTTTGCGCGATCGCTTCTGTCGCGCCTTTGGTGACGCCGGCAATGGGCCAATTGGCGTCAAGGTGACGCTATTGGGCTGCGACTTGTTGTGCTGCATTGTCGACGGCACACGCATCACAGTTGTGATTGCTGCCGGCACACCCGGCAATTGTAGCGTCTCTCCCGGTCCGGGCAGTGGCAACACTTCGCTGCTGCCGCCGGCGCTGTCGCTGCTGCTGCCGCCGCTGTGGCTGTTGCTGATGCTGTGACTGTTGCTGTTGCCACTCGCACTGCTGCCCGAGTCCGAGAGACGTGACTCGCGTTTTATTTGGTTTTTTGACAAGGCGGCGCCCAATTGTTGGTCCTGCTCCAAGGCTTCCTTTTTGACGGTGACACTGAGTCCAACACCATAGCGTTGTTGTTGCTGTTGTTGCTGTTGCTGCTGCTCCAAGTTGTCCTCGTCATCATCAATGTTGAGTTGTCGCGGATCGTCGTGCATCTTTTCGTTCTTCACAATGGCCGTGGTGACCTCTATGGACTCGGGTATGATTTGTGCTCCCCCCGGCAATATCCCGGGCACCTTCATGCTCACATTGCCCATGGCATTGGCCACGCCCGGCGAGACGCTCTCCGTTGTCGCCTGATTCGCTGGCTTGGGAAAGAAACGACTCAATGTCCAGCGATTGCTGTCGGTCGGCGATGGAGTTTTATTCGATGAACTGGAGCTGCTCATTGTGCCCGTCCCGGAGCTGCTTGAACCGCATCCACCTCCTCCCACTCCTCCAGCAGTGATCGTGCTGCCGGCAGCGTTAACAGCACCACTTGAGCCACCCAATCCACTGGAGGTCAGTAAGCCACTTATGGTATTCGGACCACTGGCAATGATTGTTTGACTGTACTTTTTCTTGCTGCCATTCGCTGTTGCCAGTTGTCGCTGCTGCTGCTGCTGTTGCTGCTGCTGTTGTTGTTGTTGCTGTTGCAGGAACAACTGTTGTTGATGCTGCAGTTGCTGTTGCAACAACTCTTGCTGCTGCTGCGCCTGTTGCTGCTGCTGCTGCAAGTCGCCTTTGCTGCTCGCCTCGCTGCCAGATTCACTGGAATCGGACTCCGAACTGTTGCTGCTGTTGCCCGCCGATCGACTGCAAACAAGGGAGAGTGCAAGAAAGAGATGGCGTTACATTAACAGTGCTTGTCAAACTGTGTTAACAGACAACTTACCCATCCTTTTTGCGCTCATCATCCGATTCAGAGAGCTCCAGATCGTTTTCGAGACTGCAAAAAAGAACAGTGTGATGATTAGATAACATTTAAATAAAGTTAAAGATACATTTTAATTAAAGTTAAAAATTAACGCTAATGTACTTTAAATTAATAAAAACTAAAAAAAAACCAATAAATTTAAATTTTTTTTATAGCAAATTTTTTTATAGCAAATTTTTTTATAGCAAATTTAAATTTTTTTTATAGAAATCCGAATAAATTTAACTCGTACCCTTATCCCTAATTTTCTACTAGTTCTGAAATAAAATTGTTTAAAATTTAGCATATCACCTAATGTTGTTAGATGTTTAAAAAACAAAAATAAATAAGATAACGATTACACTGTGCTACAAGAATAAAAATCAAATTAAAACTTCTGGCTGTAGGCATAGAGAAACACTTTTTTTTTGCATACTAGAATTTGTTGGTACACATCGAAATTTTAAATTACGGTACAAAATGTTCACTGATCTTCATTTTTTAAACGGTTGTGTAAAGAAGAAACTTAGGTTTTTAAACGTGTCATACTTGACTTAACAGGTTTCAATTCCCTTTTAGAGTATCTCCCATGTAAACCAACTTTTTGAGTGCTTTTTTTTTACATTTTTTGACTTTGGTGATGTTTTTGAACACTATTTTATTAGAAACCCCTTAGACTTGTATTATTATTTAAAAAGAACACATTTTCACGAATAAAACGTGTCTTTTTCGTCATTATTGCCCCATTTCCCCCTCACCCCATTTTTCATTTGTAGTTGCGCAGTTAACAAAATGAAGTACTTTTCCATGACTTTTTTTCCATAAAGTTGAATAACTCAGTTAAATATAACTCGACGCAAAATTAAATTTGTTTTTAAACTGCATACCAAAAGTAAATTGCTTTCTATAAATTTTACTTATTAATTTACGTTCAAGGTACGGTAAAGTCGCCAAAATCTGTAAAAATCTATATATTTTTACATTTAGCTCCCTCAATATTAATCCGAGATTGCAGTGTAATGCACCGTTAGAAAGGTGTTACTTTTCACTTTCCTTATAATTTAATGTGGGATGGAACAGATCTGGTTTGCAACAGTGTTACATTTAACTATATCTACAACCTACGCTATGTCGCATCCCAGAAGTTTTTTTGACTGTAACACAGTGTTATATTTGTATTATATTTAATATATAATAGCTTTCGCCCCTCCTAAATCATTTATCATGGAATTTAGTCTATATCAAGGTTTAAAAATATAAAATAAAATAAATATCTAGCGCTCGGATGAACAATTCCAATAAAAGTAAAAGTAGAGTAAATAAGAAACTTCAAATAATAAATAAAAATATCAGTCATTCTTGTGATTGAATGAAGGAAGGTTAATTCCTAACAAGAACAAGAATTCACCAAGTGCAACAGTTTCAGTTGGAGTCTTAGAAGAATTGAGAACACAAAATTTGGTAAAAAATAAAAACAATATTCAAAAAGAATGTACACCCACTCGCATATGTCTGCGTACACCCTTTTTTTACTTTAACAGCTATTTAAATCGTGTTCACAGTAAAAAAAAATATATTTGGAAAGGTCGTTTAAATTCCGTTTAAACCCATTAAGTACACATGGACAATTTTGAATTTTTGTAAAAGTCTACTTTTTCAACTTTTTTCCTCGATTTTTTACAAAAAAATATTTTAATGCACAAAAATTCTTCAAACAATTCTAAGATTGACTGCAAAAAAAAAGTTTCAAAATTTTTTTGCTAGTATTTTTTATGAATTTTTGAAAATTGCTAAAAAGCAACTTTTTGTATGAAAAGTAGGAAAAAGGCTGAGTACAGTCGAGCTTTCCAAAGAAAGGGTTCGAGTTATGGAGATATTCGACTTATAGTTTTTTTTTCTAAAGTTTATTAATTATACTGCCACTCATTTAGCTCGAGTTAGAGAGAAATTCGAGTTACGAAAGTTCAACTTAATTTAGATTTAAAATATGGGTATTTCCAGGATCGCGAACTCGACATTCGTACGACTTTAAAAAAAAAAAAAATGTCAAAAATTGACATTTTCAAAAATGTTTTCTCACGTGTTTAATGCATTTTATCAACTCTATTTTTATGATAAAAGACAATCTTTGAAGACTTGTCGTTTTTTAATTATTTAAAGAAAAGAATGCATCGCGAACGCGACGAAAAATGGAAGTCATGTTTGACTTCATCTTGACAAATGCGAAACTCTGCGAAATGTGGCGAGTAATTTGGAAGAAAATACTCTCAAAATATCATAAAATAATGTAGTTTTCGATTTTAGAAATAAATTTGATAAGTTACTATCATTTTATTTATTTTACAAGTTTTATTAGTAATTTGTAACGTGACATCGCGAACGTAACAAGATTTCCACCTAGTTTTTCCAAGAGTTTGTTCATCAAATTTTATTCTATATTCCGATATATAGCTCTTAGAACTTGTTTTAAATTAAACTTTCAATATATTTCTATATATTAAAATGGTTTATGTTACAATCTTACTCCCTGACTTAGTGTAATCGTTAAAATACAAACGGTCCATTTTGAAAATAAATTTTTAAGAAAATAGGCAAAAATATGGAAAAAGTGAATTTATTTCAATGTAGAATCTATATGTTCATCCTATTCAATTTTTTCTAGTGTATATTGATAAAATAAATAACTTGAATACATTTTTGGAAGAAAATTTCACAAGATGTGAGTTTTTAATTAATTTTACGTTTTTCGTCGTGGTGGACCTTTTTCTGGAAATGCCCATATACAAAAATAACCATATAAAAACTATTTTTAATATAAAAAAAGTTGTATTACTTGGAAATAAAAATGAATAAATATAAAATAAATGGAAAAATTTAGATGATTGTGATCCTGGCCAGACTTACCACGAATCCTGCTTCTCCAGCGTGTAGCTTTTTTCCGTTTTCAGCGGTTTTATCGCCGGCGCCGTTGGCGATACTTTTGGCGGCGTTGGCGACAACTGTTGGATGGGCGCCAGGGCGGAGGGCAGCACTGTTGTGGCACCGGCCAGGGGCGACACCAGCGGCAGTTGACTCGCCTGGGGCGGTGTTGTTAGCAGCGGTGCAATTGGCGATGTAATTGGCGCTATTGGCGCCGGCAGAGGCGTCATTAACGTGGAGGCAGCACTGCCAGCCGACGGCGGGGAGTTGAGGGGTCCAATCGGATCCACTGGTCCACCAAATGGACCATACTTGAACATATTGGGCCCATTCAGATTGTAGTTCTCGCGCACCGGAGCAAGCGGCGTCGCCGCAATTGTGGTCAATGGCGTCACGCGATACGTGTTCGTCATCTCGCTGATCATCTTGCTAATGTCCTGCTGTTGGTTTGAAAAAGATAAGATGACAACAATTATTATTAAGTATAATGCGAATTTGATTAAACAAAATGTACTTCAACTTCCATATCTTTCCTTAGATTGACAATATCTATACAATGCAATTATAAGAATCTTACAGAAATTGACAAAATGTAATTGTGCATCCCATAATTTAACTCAGGGTTGGACAGCAAGTAGAATACTTAAATCGCAAATTTGCAAATCTAACTCTAATATTTGATTACCAAAAAAAAAAAAAAAAAAAAAACGCATTTATTTTTTTTGCATCAAAGCCTTTTGATGCATTTTGGCGAAAGCATTGCTGGACAAAAACGGCTATATCTTCTTAAATATTTCGAATTTCAAAAAACCCTTTTGAGACGATATTCTTAAATATCTAAGCTATAAAAATATGCAAAAAAGATCTAAAACAAATTTTTGCCAAACAGCAATACCCCCTTAAGTAACATTTTTAATAGCGTTTAAAGCAGCGGTGGGCACGCATGGGCTCCGGGAGCATGCGGCTGCTCCCAACTTTATTTCCGCACATTCGGCGCCGTGAAGTCGCACAAAAGACTGGCGAGCAAAATAAGAACAACAACATAGGAGCAGCTTGAGTCGAGGCATTTTTGACACTTCAAATTTATGAACGTCATAAAAATTAACAACATAGCAAAGACGCAGTATGTTGCTCGCACATTTGGGTGATCGACAAATTAAGTAGACTCAAATAGGGTTGTTGTTGTAGTTTTTGTTGTAGTGCTCCCGAATTCAGATTTCGTGTCCACCGCTGGTTTTAAGCGTAAATGGACAACATATAGCTATTTTATCACTTTTGCGACTTAGAATTCACAACTGGTTCTAGCATCTCTTGAAACAGCTGTATATCGAGCCATCTGCAAGTGTCTTGTGTGTTGTTGTTTGTTGATATATCAACATTACTAGACCACAAGTAAGCTAAAACTCACTTACTAGTAAATGATAAAGTTTACCAGATAAAATCTCATTCTTCGATTGTTCATTTTCTTGGATTCGTATTCAAATCCATAAGAGCTCACATGTTATGCATAATATAGCATACCCTTATCTACGATATAATCTGCCTACATCTATTTTCTAATTTGTTTTCCTTGTCAATCCTTCAAAAATGCAAGTGAAAATTGATTTTTCATGTCCTTTTTGTATATGTTATATTCTTTTTAATTAGTTAAAGTTGAACTTGTCACGCTTTTTTATGCATTAGATTTAAATAAAGGACTCGACCATAAAATACCTATTGCAGACAGCTTTCATATTTATATACCGAATTTCATATTTATATCAACCGAATATACCCAGCTCTATTTTTTTTTTTCAACTTACGGTATATCAGTTCTGTTTCAAACAACTATTTGTAGCGCACTTTCATTCAGTTTATCAAAGTGTTTTAACCATGTCGCACAAGTTCAGCAGGAATTGGAAATGGCCAAGATTGGTATTCAATTTTATCGCTTTGTATTTGAACAATTGTTGCATTCATGGATTTCGTTATCTAGTGCACCATATGTTGCACTTGCTCGAAAGGTAATCGATAAACTTTTTATATAAATACGAACGAACTTGGATAGTTTTAGAATTTAATCTACTGTATTAGAATTTAAAATACTTAATTAATCAGGGGTGCCACAAAAATCGCTTTCGCTTGAATTTCACTGGAATTGTTAAGAAATTTAAGTGAAATTAATTGAAAGCGATTTCTGTGGCACCCCCGAATAATATTATTCAAGCTAAATGATTATTTTAATATATTTTCTTTCGCTATAACCAATTACAGATTATTTTGGCTGATACTTTTGATAGTATCCATATATTTCTGCATAGTTTCGTGTTTATCATCTGTACATCGATTCAATTATAAGAGCACACACATTGGAATTGAGCGAAATTCTTATAAATGGAATGTTTCCTTGCCCAGCGTGACAATGTGAATAGTTTTATATATGTATAAAAAATAATGTATAAATAATAAAAATTACATTATTTACTTATATATTTTAGATGTCCAATGCAACGTCTTAACGACTCTCGATTTGGTGCCTATTGCGTGTAATGTATTTTTTTTTATATTCAGGGATGCCACAGAAATCGCTTTTGCTTGAATTTCACTTAAATTTGTATGAAATTTTAGTGAAATTCAAGCGAAAGCGATTTCCATGGCACCCCTGATTAATTAACTTATTTATTAAATTTATTTTTTTTTTATAATTTTGTTATAAATTTCAGTGCCAACAACATTTTTGGCAAGGAACGCGCCGAATTTAGGGATTTTCTTGAAAATCTAGCAAATTCAACGTATACAAATTTTGAAAATATACCAGAATACGAAAGTGTCGATAATACATTGAGGGACTTGCGTATTGAGCCCGAAAACTATATGGAATTAATCTACAATCTATCGTGGGATGCCACACACAATGCGGATGCAGGACGAGTCCGATGCACGGATGGCAGCTATGAGATTCGTGTCACGCAGGTCCTCACCGAGTTTGGATTGTGCTATGTGTGCAACACTTTCCTGGGATTGGAGTATAGTGCGAGCTATATGCTATTTGGCGAATATCCGAAACTGAACGACGTATTAAACGAAAGTTTAATGCAACCCATTAAGCATGGCGCTTTCTTTGAGAAGGACACGGGTTTCACTTTGATTGGATTCCAAAGTAAAGCTATAGATGTGAGTAAGAGACTATTATTTTATTTTTTCTTTTTAGAAAATTTAATCCCTGCTTTTAATTATAGACTTATTTACACTCTCCTCACGATGTCATGAGATTGGACAGCAATTTTGGTTACACGGAAGAAGGCTCTGCATACGAACTTGAGATTGAACACATTACAACGGAGAAGAATTTGGAAAAGTAACTAAAATCAGCAAGTTGTTACGATATGTATTTAACATTTTTTATACCCTAGAGCAACTTCAGTCTCGCAAAGGAAATGCCGTTTCTTTCATGAATCGAATCTGGTGCATTATCCATTTTATACAAAGAATTCATGTTCTCAAGAGTGTCGGCTCAATCTGGCTTATAGAGTTTGCAAATGTATACCACACTTTTATCCTAATCGCAGAGGTAAGCCTATCGACTTTAATATCGATAAATTCTTTCACAACATCAATTTTACAGTTTCAAAGCCAAAACGCGTTTGCTCCTACAAAATATTAAAATCTTGTTTCCCAAGGCATGCTGGTAATTATATTATTGTTAAGAAGATTAAAAAATCTTAATTTGATATCAATTATATTTTCCAAGGTTATTTTCTGAAATTTTACGAAGCAAACGGACATCATGATAAAGTGCCAGCCGAATGTTTATGTGAACAGAATTGTCAGGACTCAGTGATCAAACTGACAAAAGCTAGCGTAAGTTATTAATTTATAATTTAATTTTAATTATAACGCAATTAAAACAATATTTTAAGGTCATGAGAGGCTCTCAGATGTTGCTTAGAAGTCTGGGAAGTTCCGTTCTCGTCAAATTTTGGCCCAAAAATCAATTCAGGCGGCAAGTCATATTTTCTTTTACGGATTTGTTGGGTAAGTTTTCACTTCAATTGAATAATGCAACTTTTACTTTCACTTTTATCAATGATCCAACATTGAAAACAGTTTCCCTGGGCGGTACTGCCGGTCTATATCTTGGATTCAGTGTTCTCGGCCTGGTTGAACTCGTCTATTTCTTTACAATGCGTCTATTTTGGCATATTTTTGGATATGAAATTTAATCAATTTATACAATCAATTAAAAATGTTACTGTCCGCACAACAAATTGTGAAATTCATTCTTTTTGTTAATATTAAACAAAGCTTTTCAAGAACGAGTTTTGGAACAGAAAAAAGCCTTGCAGTTTATTCCTACAGAATATCTAAATACTATGTACAATAATTCTATACGTCCTGATGTATAAAAAGGCTACGGCGAGCGTACTTGACTATGTTAGACCCTGTACTAATTATGAAAAAGGCAAGGAACGATTTTTAGAAACGATTGGATTATTCCTACACAAAATACAATATTTAAAATTGTCCTTTATTTGGTCTAACTGAAATTAAAAAATACTATGTTAGACCCTGTACTTATTATGCAAAAGGCAAACACAAAAATTTTAGAACGATTTTTAGAAAAGATTAGATTATTCTTACAGAAAATATAATATTTAAATTTGTCCTTTATTTTGTTTAACTGAAATTAAAAAAGACTATGTTAGACCCTGTACTTATTATGGAAAAGGCAACACATAAAAATTGTGAAACGATTTTTAGAAATACAATATTTAAATTTGTCCTTTATTTTGTTTAACTGAGACTTAAATAGACTATATAAAAAGACTACGGCGAGCGTACTCAACTTTGTTAGACCCTGTACTTATTATAAAAAAGGCAAACACAAAAATTTTAAAACGATTTTTGGAAAAGTTTGGATTATTCCTACATCTAAAATCTATAAATACAATATATCAATGTGTCCTTTATTATGTTTAACTGAAATTAAAATAGACTATTCATAAAGGAAACGGCTAGCGTGCTCGATAGTGGTAGACTCTGTACTTATTATGGAAAAAGAAAGAACATAAAAATTGAAGAACGATTTTTAAAAAAAGATTAGAATATTCCTAAAGAAAATATATAAATACAATATTTCAATTTGTCCTTTATTTTGTTCAACTGAAGTTAAAAAAGACGATATAAAAAGGCTACGGCGAGCATACTCGGCTATGGTAGACCCTGTACCCTGTACTGTATGGGAAAAGGCAAATGTGCTCGACTACGGTAGACCCTATACTTTTTGTGGAAAAGGCAAAACACATTCAAATTGAAGATCGATTTTTAGAAAAGATTAGATTATTCCTATTTGCTTAACTGATATTAAAATAGACTATATGCATATAAAGGCAATGGCAAGCGTGCTCGATAATGGTAGACCCTGTACTTTTTATGGTAAAAGGCAAAAACCTATCAAAGGCTAAATATATAGTTTTTAAGTTATGTGTTAAAATTATGCTTGAATTGTATACCAAAGTCTGAAATACATTAAAGTCTTAAAAATATCTGCTTCCTTTTCTTATTTGTACCTCTTTAGAAACTTTAAGTTTAATTTATAGGATTTTTTTAGCTTATTGTGATTCTTGCAAAAATGTTCCCAATATCAAAAAGCAGGAGTTAAGATCCTAAATATAGACTTACCTCTGGCGGCGGTGGCTGCAGTCCGGAGTTGCTGCTGGGCCGCTTACCGCTTGCCGCGGGCGGCACAAAGCGTCCGCCGTTGGAGAGCGCCGGCGCCGGGGGTCCCAGGTAGGATTTTTCACGACCGTTGGGCATCTGGGTGGAAATGGGCGGACCGAGGGGCGATAATGATGTTGTCGACGCAGACGCAGACGTCGTTGACGCTGTGGCATTGTTTGTGGCGCTGGACGAGTTGTTGTTGTTGCTGCTGCTGCTGGAAGATGATGAGGATCTGGGCGGACCACGGGGCGGGGCCATGCCACTACTCGAGGGTATATCATTCTTCATCGGTTGCCCAGGATATCCGCCACGTCCATTATAGGGAGGTTTATTGTCCGCTTGCTTCAGATAGGTGGGCGCCCTCTGTTGTTGTTGATAGTGTTGCTGTTGTTGTTGCTGTGACGTTGGCAACTGGCCAGGCACCGAGGCGGATAAGGAGGCTGATGATGAGGCGGAGACGGAGGCGGAGCAGGTGGAGACGGTGGTGGAACTATTGACGCCGACGACACCAGCGAAACCCTTTGGAGGCGCTTGGAGTCGGGCATTTGAGGCACTTGGCGCTTGACGATAGATTCCCACCGTGGAATTATTCATGTGATCCCGGGCATCAATGAACTCACCAAGGGCCGCCGTTATTTCCGGATCCGCCTCGCCGGGCGTCAGACGACGCGGCTCCCCAAATAGACTAGTCTCCCGATCGTCACACTGTATACCCTGCTGTCGTTCATATTTCTCCCTTTCCCGCCTTTTCCGCCGCTCGGGATCCTCCATGCTGCAAGAGGTTTAACAAAATGATGAAGGGACCATTTATTAACAGAGCTTCGTGGGCTGCCCGTGTTGTTGTAATAGTAATCTTAACGCAATTTTAAATATAACAGACAAACAAACAAACAAACATGACAGGCAACAACATGAACAACAACGAGAACAACAACAAACATGACGTGACGTGGACGTGAAACGTGTTGTGTATGCAACATTTTCATTTCTCTAAACAACAGAGTCAAGACACTTGACAGCAGGTTAACATGCGCTGCGCGGTTGGTGCTATGTAAACAGTTTGACATGCATTGTGCTGCGTTTTTTCTGCATGGGTTTTACAGTAGTTAATATTAACAAAATTTACAACAAAAAAAACAATTGCAAATACACCGATTGTTAATTTTATTATAAGCTATTGCCATTAATATGTTAATAAACAAAGCCAAACATTTTTTTTGAAGCCGCCTCAAAAACTTTACAGTGTAAAACTTTAACAGCCCTGTAAGGAGTTCAACAGTTTGACAAGGCTTAGCTTGATGAGCATGTAAACAATATGTCGGCTTGTGGATTGTATGGCAACAGAGAGGATTAAACGGTAAGGCGTGTGGAATGTGTTTAGTGTAAATGGGACAGATGTTTAATATAAATATTTGCGTAAGGACTTTAGCTTTTTGCATGTGTTTTCGTTATTAAAATCAACAAATTTTTGGCCAAACACATACACATAAACGCACATACATGTATAAAGAGAGAAACAAACAGAGAGCGTAAGAATGGGTGCGGGAAGTGGGAGCGGGACGAAAGGTTTTTAAAAACGCAGCGCAACGCAACGGTTTGTCTCTTAAACTTAACTTACTTATAGTTCAGGTTGTACAAATTGTTATTGTACTGCAGTAGTTGTTGTTGCTGTTGCAGCTGCTGATGATGTTGTTGCTGCGGATGTTGTTGCTGCTGGTGTTGTTGTTGTTGTTGCTGCTGGGCCATAACGTGCGCTTAATACAAATATTTGTTTAATTAGTTTCGCTGGCACCACGCACAACAGACACTCAAACAAGCAAAACAAAAAAAATCACACACACACACAGAGACACCAACAAGAAATTAAAACCTGTGGGTGGAGATAGTTAAGAGAAAGGGTTTTGTAAAAGCTTGTTGGTTTCGCGCTTTGTCTCCTCGCTCTCTTTGCGCTCTTTGCTCTCTTTGCTATGGCGTCTGCTCAGAGCGCTTATGTTATCGTTGTTATTTTGCTTCTGCGATGACAGCATCGGCGTTTTGCTGTTGTTGTTGTTTTCTTGGATCTCGGGTTGGATTATGTTTGCTTTTGCTGCTGCTGTTGTTGTTGCTGCGTTTGTGTGTGACCGCAACATTTTCGCTGACATTTGTTGTGCGCTGCTGTTTCTGTTTCTTTTTTAGACACAGCCGGCCATTGAAGCAGTTGAGGAAGGACTAAGAGCGCTTGGGTTTTATTAGCTCAATTTGTTGTTCATATTGTTGTTGCTTGTTTGCATTTTATGTAGTTAGAATATTATGAAACGAACAGACTTTTTAATTTAAATGCTTAATTTGCTTGTTGTTGCTACTGTGGTTTGTTGCTCTTTTTTGATTACTTTTCAAGTCTTTTATATTGCTTTGTGTATTTTGTATGTGTGTATCAGTGTGTAAGTGGTTTGTTAAATTTAAAGTTGCAGTACCTGAAAAGAGCAGAGCAAAACAAAAAGAAATAAAAATTAGTTGCGTTCATTAAGTCGTTACTTAAAATAACTTAAAATATATATTACAATATAAAGTATGTTTCTGATAAAATAGAAATATATGCTTTTATTCCATGTTCACAATCACGTACGCAGTAATACACACAATCTTTCACATAAACATACATACTAGAAGAGAATATCAGCCACGCTCAGTTACGATACTCCTCATTATACGAGTAGAAAGAGCGAGAGCCGCGACACCCGCGTCACTCACACATACACACATAGTCATACTTGCACATGTGCATGTTCAGGGATTATGAGCTTTGCTTTACGCTGTCCACGTATCTCTTTTATTTCAACGACTATCCACCTAAGCAAAAGCAATAACTACAACAACAACATTAAGAGTAAGCACTGTTAGTGTCAGAGCACAGAGAACTAACAACAAAATGGCGACTGCTTGGCTTGAATTTCAATGCTGAGATTCACTTAACCTGTAATGTTACATTAATGTTACTTTACTTAGTAATATTACTAAGTATTTTTACTTGAAATCTAATATGTATTACTAAAGAACATCTGACAAAAACAACGCTTAAAATAAACTTTTAATAAAATCAAATAAATCCAAAAATCAACAGTTAAAAAGTCACAATACAAATACACAAAAACTGACAGAGTAAAGACAAATTATTGTAGCTTTAGATTAAATGGCCGCACATTAAAGCTTCAGTGCGAGTGAGAGGGAGATAGCAAGCATATAAATTAGGCAATAGCCCAAAGAGGCACAAGTTAAAAACTTTGTCAAGCTTTTTTTTTGTTGGTCTCTCTGTTTCCGACTTTTCGTCTTCATTCATTCCGAGTTGTAGAAGCTGTGTGCATAAACTATTTGTAAGCAGTGTAAATGAATGGCTAGCAGTAAGAAAGTGGCAGAGAAATAAAATAATTAAATGCTTGTCTGACTCTGTTTTTGGCTCTTCAGTTGAGATGCTAACAAAATTTATAAGACAAATAAATTTTAACAGCAGCAACAGCATAAAAACATCCCAACAGCAGCAGATTTGTGGTTGTATCACGCTCACGCTCACACTCATGCACACTCCCTCCAGCTCTCCCTCTCTCTGTCTTTCCTATTTTGTGTCTCTTTCTGCCTCTTGTGGTGTGTTGAAAAAGGGTCAACATTGTGCGTTTGTGTCTGCTGTCGTTTGTGATATCCTGTGACCAGAAAATTAATTTAACCGACACGTTTTTCATTCCAAAAAAAAAAGCACATTTTTTGTCATAAATAAAATTGTGTTGCATACGTCAAGGAGTTGCCAGCGCAGTCGAAGAGTTTGGGGTTGGCTGGGGTTAAGGTTAGGTACTGGATAGTACAGTTGGATCTGTTTTTAATAGAGAATGTGTTAAGGGTTATAGTGAAGAATAATTCTGCGGTAGATATTGCTCTAATTAAAATGTTTAGTTCAATTAGAATTCAGTTAAGTTCTGTCGATCTAAATTTTTTATCAATATATTTGGGCGTTTCCAGAAAAAGGTCCACCACGACGAAAAACGTAAAATTGATTAAAAACTCACATCTTGTGAAATTTTCTTCCAAAAATGTATTCAATATATAGAAATATATTGAAAGTTTAATTTAAAACAAGTTCTAAGAGCTATATATCGGAATATAGAATAAAATTTGATGAACAAACTCTTGGTAAAACTAAGTGGAAATCTTGTCACGTTCGCGATGTCACGTTACAAATTACTAATAGAACTTGTAAAATATATAAAACGGTAGTTACATATCAAAATTATTTCTAAAATGGAAAACTACATTATTTTATTATGGTTTAAGAGTATTTTCTTCCAAATTACTCGCCACATTTCGCAGACTTTTGCATTTGTCAAGATGAAGTCAAAAATGACTTCCATTTTTCGTCGCGTTCGCGATGCATTGTTTTCTATAAATAATTAAAAAACGACAAGTCTTCAAAGATTGTCTTTTATCATTAAAATAGAGTTGATAAAATGCATTAAACACGTGAGAAAACATTTTTGAAAATGTAAATTTTTGCCATTTTTTTTTTCATTTAAAGTCGTACGAATGTCGAGTTCGCGATCCTGGAAATACCCATATATGAATATTTCTTTTTATTAGTTTTTGTTTTATTCATAACTAGCTTTTATGTCTACTGATCGTTGTTGAGAAATGAGAGTATAGAGTACGAAACCAATTTTTACGATATTAAAAGAGACTATCCAACATCTGATTATTCATATTTTTTAAACACTGATTACAGAAGTTTACAGATGCTGCACAGTCCATACTCTCTCTTGACTCGTTTTTCGTTATTATCAAAAGTAAATGAAATGAATCTACGCGTTTACTCAGCTGTCTTCGTTTCGTTGCCAAACATAAATTATATCGAGAAAATTCACTGAAAACTTGTGAGCTTAAGCATTTTCAATTTTCTGCCTTCTTTCCACTTCACGACCTCTTCTCTTCTGCTTTTCCGCTTTCACACATGTCTATTTATTTACTTTGATTTCGTTTTGCTTCTTTTCGTTTTGCAGACAACAACAAAAACAACAACAAGAGTAACAGCAACAAGAGCAAATATGATGACGATGATGTGGCGCAGTTGTTTACCGTTCGTTCCGACAGTTCCGTTGGTTCTTTTGGTTCATTCGTTGCCTACTTATGGGGGTTCCCCTCTCTTCCCTCATATCGTTGGGAGTTTGGCAAACCACAGAGGCTTCTTTCCGAGACTGGGGCATATGTTATGAATTTTATGCAAATATGTTGCGGCTGAAACGCCTCTCGTTACCCATTACCCCTCCCTCTCCCACCTCACTTGCCCCTCTCCACACAAGCACATACACACACAGTGTTCTCTTTCCATCGTCTCGTCTGACATGTGCAAAAAGTTGCAGAAAATTCGATACTTTAAAATCCTTTTTTCCAGTTTCTGTCACTTTAAAAACATTTTAAAACAATTGTCGAAAAATGTAATAAGATTTCCTCGTATTAAACTCATAACTGATGTTTACTTAACACGAGTATTATATTGAGATGAAGCAAATTGCATATGGGCATTTCCAGTAAAAGGTCCACCACGACAAAAAACGTAAAATTGATAAAAAAAAAAAAAAAAAAAAAACTCACATCTTGTGAAATATTCTTCCAAAAATTTATTCAAGTTATTTATTTAAGCATTATACGCTAGAAGAAATTCAATAGGATGAACATATAGATTCTACATTGGAATAAATTCACTCTTTTTTCATATTTTTGTCCATTTTCTTAAAAATTGACTTCCAAAATGGACCGTTTGTATTTTAACGACTACACTTAGTAGGACAGTAAGATTGTAACATGAACCATTTTAATTCTTAGAAATATATTGAAAGTTTAACTTAAAACAAGTTTTACAAGCTGTTTTTGATGTATCGAATAAAATTTGATGAACAAATTCTTGGCTCAAATTAGGTGGAAATCTGGTCACGTTCGCGATGTCGCGCTACAAATTACTAATAAAGCTTGTAAAATAAATAAAATGATAGTAACTTATCAAAATTATTGCTAAAATAGAAAACTACTTTTTTTTTTTTTTGGTTTAAGAGTATTTTCTCCCAAATAACTCGGCACGTTTCGTAGACTTTTGCATTTGTCAAGATGAAGTCAAACATGACTTCCATTTTCCGTCGCGTTCGCGATGCATTGTTTTTCTATAAATAATTCGAAAACGACATGTCTTCAAAGCTTGTCTTTTATCATAAAAATAGTGTTGATAAAATGCATTAAACAGTTTGAAAATGTTAACTTTTGCCATTTTTTTTTAGACCCCGTACTTTAAAAAAGTAAAGGGGTCTATTAACTTTGTCACAAAAAAAAATGTGCGTAACAGGCAGAAGGAGGCTAGGAGGAGGATATAGCCATGTCCGTCTGTCCGTCCGTCCGTCTGTCCGTCTGTAAGAGCGCCTAGATCTCAGAGACTATAAGAGCTAGAGACTCCAAACTTGGTATGTAGGTTCGTCTATATTGCAAGCAGATCGAGTTTGTTTTAGATTTTGGATCGGACCACTATATCATATAGCTCCCATAGGAACAATCAGTTGAAAATCAAGTCTTAGTATGGAAAACTTTTTTGCTGTTTGAGATATTTCAACCAAACTGACAGAATATGTATAAAAGATGGTCCCATACATACTGACCAAATTTGATTGAAATCGGATTACTATATCATATAGCTTAGTATGAAAATCTTTTTGTTGTTTGAGATATCTTTATAATAAGTACGGGGTCTCCGACAGTCGAGTACCGCTCGACTGTAGCACCGCCGACTAGTTTTCATTTAAAGACGTACAAATGTCGCGTTCTCGATCCTGGAAATATCCATATTAGAAAGGTTGCCCAAATCTGTGATAGTTTGGTTTATGAAAGGCTTTTGTTTGGGGATTAATCATGAATCATTTAACAACGTGTATAAACATTAAATAACGCATGCGAATCCCTTTTAACAAGAGTTGCCGGCATACAAAATTCAATTCAATTCAATGTAATACAGGGCGGAGTCACAGACAGGACACAAAGGACAGAGACAGAGACAGAGGAAGCAGGACGTAGGTCGCAGGATATACAAGGAGCCAAGAACACATGCGACTAATTTCATATTCATATGCATATTTAGACTAACTACCGTGTCCCGTAAGCAGTCAAGAGGATAGAAAGGGAAGACAGAGAGAGAGAGAGAAAGAGAGAAAGATCGAAAGAATTAGGTAAGCGAAGAAGAACGTGTGAAGCAACCCAAAAGGCAGGCAGACAACGCAGAAGAAGAAGAAGAAGAGGGCAAAGAGGACGAGGACGAGGACGAGGACGACTCCATGCACATTGGCACGCCTAATTTATAACACAAAAGTCTACTTAACTCCCCAATGGAAAATACATGCGGGCAGCCACGTTAAGCCGCCAAGTGTTGAACGAGAACACACACAGAGAGAAAGAGAGACAGCAGGTCACAGAAAGAGAGAGAGAGAGGGGACAATACGACGGCAAGATAACAGTATAGATAGGTAGAAAGGTAGAGATGGCCATGTAAGCCAATTAAAATGTCTTTTAAAATAATAAACTAGCATATTTTAGCTTCTAGTTTCTAAATTATTATTATTAGTATTATAAACAAAGTCAGTGAAGTCACATTTAAGTTATATTATTTAGTAAAAAGTTAAATTCAATTAAATAATTTCAGCTAATCTCAAAGTTAATATGAATTCAATCAAGCGATACATTTAGATACATTCAATAATATCATAAAAGTCTATAATCTATTTTTTAAATGCAATTAAACGTGAGAACAGTTTCCACAATAAACTTATAAATTGAGATTTGTAATCTACAAATTAAACCATATTAATTCAAAGCTTACAATCTTAATCGGAGAAATTAAATATTACACTAAATTTTATCAATATAGTTTTTCTCTAGAGCTTATTTTCTAGAAAAAGTTCTCAGTTTAACTAAATAATTGATTACTCTAAATATTTTCCAAAAGTTGCAAAAATAGATAAGTAAATAATTGTGGGAAACATAAATCCACACACATCTTTATTCTGTCAGTCGTGACACGACACGTTGTCATCTCCAAGGCCACGTTTGTTGGGGCAGTGCATAAACAAAAGCTGAAGCATGTGTAAGGATAAACATAAAGAGAGAGGGAGAGAAGGCAGGAATTGCCCAAGCTGCCACTTGCTGGATGGTTTCACTGAATGTCCGTCTGTCTGTCTGTCCGTTTGTCTATTTACTGGTGTGCGTTCCATGTGTCTGTATACATGGCCAGGATTTATTATCAAATGGGCGCCATAGACTAACGACCATAGCCACAGTTCCAAACCGAGTTCAGAGTTCCTCTCCCCTCTGCTTTCCCTCTCTTAGTCTTCACTTCCCTCTAGTCTCTCCTCTTTCCACAATTTGAGCGCACAGAGAGTCAACAAATTTTATGGCACTCATTAAACTTTCTTTCAGCAAAGTGCGCCAGAGACACGACTCCAACGTCAACTACGACTCCCATTCTCATTTTCCTTCTCATTTCGAGTCCTATTCCTATTCCTATTCCTTTTCCGATTTCAACCTGGGGACTCGCTTCAGTTTTGTCTGGTTAATTCATTTCTTTAAATGTGCCTCCATTTTTTATTTTCCTGCCTTTTCTTGCTCTGCCTTGTACTTACTCCGTTTCAAATTAAATTTAATTAATCTGTTCAGTTTAGCATTGAAGCTGTTGATAAAATCAATCTGGCAACTCAGTGCAAAAATAGTTTATTGTTATTCCCTTTAAATTTAGACTAGCGGAAAAGGCCATAGTCAATTTTTCAACTATAATTATATGATATTAATTATTTGAATATATATAAATTTTGTATTGCATACTTTTAGGCACGTACATCGCTTAAAAACTTAAATCAACCATTACCAACTTCCTATTTGTCCGACTTTATTGCGATTTAGTAGGATGATAGTTAGTAATAGTAGTTAACGTTAGTTATAGGGTCGGAGATGCTTCCATCTCCCTGTTACCTAAATTTCAACGAATACAGTATTAGCCTATTACTTATTTTGTAACAAAATATATTTTAAGGTTCTTTTGGCAGAAGTGTAGTACAATTTTAGGGGATTTCTCTTTAAATTCCTACACTTTTTGTTGCTTTTAAATAGTCTCACTGATTTGGAGAAATTACTTCTTTTGCTTAAAAAATGTAAATTTAAGATTGTATGGAAGAAAATTACAATCTCCGTTCGATTTGTATCAAAATCGCTTAATAAGCTCAAGTAAACTCAATTTAAATTTTTTAAATTGATTATTAAATACTGCACAACTAATTTTTTAATAATAACTTAGCAATTTCAACAAATACACTTTGAAAATTGCAGTTTCTTCAATAAGAAAATCGAAAGCAATTTTATAATTGTGTTGCCTACTTTTGAGCACGTAAATTTATATAGTAATTTAATGTTTAGTCAAAATTATAAACAGTAGAATATAAAATGAAGTATTCAGATTTTAAATTTAAAATACTATATTTAAAAAGAAACATGATTTCAAACTCAAAATAAATTTAAAAAAATGTTTACAAATTTCAAATTAAGATTTAATGGTTTCAAAAGTTAACAAATTTAAATTTGAATAGCAATAAATGTTTAATTTTAAATTTTAAAGATAAACAAGCTGAAAAGCCTGAAAGTATTGAAAGGACTTTAATTGATTTATCATTTTCTGCCTGGTAAGATACTTTAATATTAAATTTTTAAACAATTGACATTGACTGCATTTCAAGTTTCTTTTTAAAGGTTACAAAGATACAATTGCTGTTGGGCAATCAATTCAATCATGTGCATACAGAGTTGACAGGTTTAAGCCAAGCTGCTCTTGCTGCCGTTTCTATGTCAGGCCTGCTTTATCTGGCACTTATCTATTATCTATTATCTAACTGTGCCTGTGCTTGTGGTGACTGCGGCAGCTGTTGCAGTTGCTGTTGCTGTTGCAGTTGCTGCTCCCTGTTTTGACTTGTCCGGCTTCGGTTGAACATCCTGCCCCCCCCCCCACCAAGCACCTTCACCTGCTCTCACCTGTATCTTTTTCTCTCGCTTGATGCTGACGCATATTTCCTGCTTCATTACGTACAACGCAGCCATAAAGTATGCAACACAAACATGCAACACGACAAATGTTTAACTTGGGCGAAAGCAAAAAAAAATTTAAAAAAAATGAGGAGCATAATAAAAAAACTGCAATGCGTTTTTTCTTTCTGATTTTTTACTCGTCTAACTTTCCTCTCTCTCTCTCTCTCTCTGTTCAGTTTATTTCACCTGCCGTTTGCTTTTAACGAGCCGTCGCCATCATTGTCATCCTGGTCCTATTTCTGTCCCTGTCCCTATCCCTCTCCCTTACTCCTAGTTAACGTCGCTGTCGCTGTCAATGCTTTAACTGGCAAGGACCTCCCTCCCTCCTCCCTGCCGCTGACTTTGCTCTGCTCTGGCTTCCTGCTTCCTTGGTCACTTTTCCCGTTTGTTTTTCTTCCCGTGACTTTTCTTGCGCTCTTCCTTCGCATTTCCTTTGCTTACATTTCTTATTCCTTCGCTTTATACCCTGTACTCAAGCACGCAGCTGATAAGCGTTAAAAGTCAGCAGTCAAGAATCCACAGTCATGTTTGCTCAATGCTCCTGTGACAACGGATATTCAAACCAATCTAGCAACCAGTGTTGTAAAACATTTAAATATTAAACTAAGACTTTTAAATATCTTATTGTACTTTTCTGAGGGAATTGGTTGATTAATTGACCGATTGATCAACTGAAAAATACTCTGCCAACAGTTAACAAGTTGTTTATGATTTTACCTTAATTTTTTTTAGTGTTAAAAGAGTTCAGAAAATATTTCAGTTTCAGTTAGGATTATTTTCTGAACGATTGATTATCTTGTACGTGTTTTTAAGGATTCATCTATATCTTTTTTCTCTTTAAATTCATTATTTATTCTGACCTCTACATTATCTAGTAAATTGCCCTCTACTTTTTAATGTACAGTCATAGGCATAAGTATTTTGGCACCATTTAAAGTTAATTCTACTCATAATTTGAACTTACTTCATGCAAAGTTTGGCATCAATGGAAAGGTCATTCGAATACCTTTTGAATGATATACAATTTTCCTTAACCCTTTTTCATGCAAAAAGTGCCTTTTTCGCCATTTTCAAAAAATTATAAAAAATACTAGCGAAGATATATTTGAAAATTTGTTTTTGCAGTCACTATTTAAATTGCTTAAAGAAACTTTCTGCATCAAATCATTGTTTTTAAAAAATCGAGGAAAAAAGTTGAAAAAGTAGACGTTTACGAAAATTCGAAAATTTCAATGGGTACCTAATGGGTTAAGGAAAGTATTGCATCATTCGAAAGGAATTCAAAAGACCTTTTCATTGATACCAAATTGTACATGAAGTAAGTTCACAATATGGCTAAAACTAGCTTTAAAGGGTGCCAAAATACTTTTGGCCACCGCTGTATAATTATTTCTTGAGCGATTTATTATCTTGTACGTTTTCTTAATCTATATTTTTTTCGTCTCATTTAATTCTCTATATTTTCTGACCTCTACATTATCTAGGAAATTGTACTTGACTTTAAAGCACAACTTTTTCTAGTGTTGCCCATAATTTTATTTTTTTTTTTTACTTTTTCTAGAATGTTTTTTTTCCTCTAGTTTGTTTTTAACCTTTTTTTTGAGTATTCTTCTCCATTTTTCACTTCAGACTTTTTTTTAAGTCTTTCTTGTAAGTTTCAAATTTTTTATAGATTTTTCTAAAACTTTATTCTAGTATTATTACCATTTATTTTTAGTATTTTGTCTCTATTCTATTCTCTTCTTTTTTTTTTACTTTTCATAAAACTTTATGAAACTGTTATTTTTTTTCAGTGCTCTTATTAAACAATTTCAATACAGATATTTCCTAAGTCGTGTCAACTTTTAACTTTTGTTTAAATTTTTTTGCTTTCCTTGCTTTGCTTTCTGTATTCCGTCGTGTATTGCCCCCCCCCTCTTCTCCAGAGTTGTTATTGTTGCCCAGCGGCTTGATTTGATTAAAATGATAATAGTTTTTGGGACTTAACTTAAATTGATGTGGGTTAGCTCGTCCGTAAGTACGTCCCTCCCCTCCCCATCTATCCTACCCCTTGACCATGGCTCTCTATAACCAGTTCCTCCATTTTCTCGTTGCTTTTGCTCATTTCCTTGCTACAAATTGGTAAATTTTAAAGCGGGAAAAGGAGACGAGAATAACTGCAACATAAAAATTCCATTAATAAAATTGCATAAAATTTGCTGCATTTGTTCTTAGCTTTCTTTTTTTTTTTTTGCCCATCTTGTGGCCTCTTTTTAGTGAAATTGTGGCCGCTGTTTTGTTTTGTCCTTCGAGAACTGGCCTAAAACATGGCTAAAAGGTTAGTGGGCTTAAATTGCCCAGCCAACTCGCTTCTGGCCAACTTTAAGGGCCACGTGTCGGTGGCCAAAAGCAACCGCCAAAACGACGCCCACAATTTAAACCACATACTACATAACATGGCTGAAAAAGAGAGAAGCTCGGAGGGCAGAAGCCACGCCTCCGGCTTGTGGTTAACCGTCGTCATTTTCCGCTTGGCCAGGACCTGCTGTGGATCCTGTTGCTGCCTGATGAAGTGCAAATTCATAAAATAATCATTTTTAAGACCAAAAACCCGACTTTGAAGTCATTTTATTCAACAACAGCAACAAAAAAAAGAAACAAAACAAAAATAAGCCGAAATTTGTTGGGCAACTGCAACTCTAAGCTGCTTATCAAACTGAGAGAAGAACAACTTTTGGCTTTATCGTATAAATAGCACAGTTATTTATTTATCTCTTTGCTTTGTAACTTTGTAAATTGAATTGTTACAAGTCCAAAGCGTATTGAGAAATAATAAAATCATATGTTTCAGAATAGTTTGCAACATTTTGACATATTTAAGCAATAAATGCACAAAATTAAAGAAATAAAAATTCGTCGTATTATATTATATTTTAAAGATTAAATATACTTAATTTTCAATGTTTATTTATTTTAGTTGTTAAATTAACAACATTAATTAATATAAATTCAGTTTTGATCGCTATTCTAATATGTACCAATCAGCAATATAGCAACATGTTGCTATCAGCTTGGCAACAAAACGCAAAGAGAATACAATGTTAAATACACAAGTAGTGGCTGCTGTATGTTAAATCAAAAACTAACAGTTTAAGACCAGCAACAGTATTAACAACAAAAATTCTGCACAACTCTCACGTTTTTTGTGTTCGTTGTTATTATTTTTGCAGTTTTACAGCCACTGCGCATCTGCGGTTTTGATAACTGCAAAGTGCCAACTAATTGCTGAGGAATAAACTGTCATATACAGTGCTTGCTAAACTTTTTGATCTGCCTCAGTGAACTTTGGGCATTGACAACAACATTGTTGGTTAAAATTCCTGTTGTTGTAATTGTGGCAAAAGTTGTCGCAGTTGCCTTGGCTACATTTGAAATAAATGTGTCCAAAAGTTAAGTTGCGAGTTTTATTCTTTTATCTACTCAATGCTATCCCTGACTCTGTCTCTTTCCAACGCTCTTCATATATGATTTTTTTTTTGCCCTGTTGCGTCTCCTCTTTCACTTTAAAAGTGTCTTCATGTGTGTGTGTTTGTGCTTGTGTAATCTATATTATAACATTTATTTCCCCACCTCCTTGCACATTCTGTCTGACTCTCTCTCGCTCTCACTCTCTAGCTGCTCAGACAAAAGTTCACTTTGATAGTTGCTAAATTTTTTGGGGCTTTTGGTTGCTGCGCTGCCGTTGCCGCTGTTTTTGACAACTTATTCGTGCAACGCATCGTCGACGTCGTCGTCGCCGTCGACGCGTCGCTCGTTTGTAAAGTTGTTTGTCTGTCTGTTCCCCTCCCACACACAAAAGCTCTCTTCATCGCGTAGTTAACTGTTTTTGTATTACTCTATCTCTGTCTGTCTGTCTGTGCGTGTGTTTTTCAGTGTTGCCATTTTAGCTAATATTTAGCTATGTTGTAATTGCAATTGTAAAATTAAAAATAACAACAAAAGATAACATTAAAAGCTCAAGAATTATTACTTTTAAAGGTAATCAAAAAAATGTATATTCGAATATGTTTTTAAATTGAGGAAATACGATTTTTTACGACCAAATCTATTTGTCAGTTGGGAAAATGTTAAGAATACAGCAAAATTATGAACATAGATTTTTATATTCAGATTTAGTTAAATTATGTAAAAATGATTTTGTTATTCAACAAATACATTAATACAGAAAAACTATTTGTTTTATCTGGATTTTCTTATTTGGCCATATTTTTTTTGTAAACAAAAATTAGCCATTTTGTTCTTGAAACTCTGGCAGCACTGGTAAATTCTACATATCTCCTTCCAGCTGTTCTCTTTGTTCATCTCTCTCTTCTCTTCCCTTACAGACTCTGATGCTGCCCATTAAATTTGCTGTTTTTTTCGTTCAGTTCTTTCGTTCTTAAATTGTTGTTAGGCTATATTGATTGATATGACGGGGGTAAGAGAGGGGAATAAACGTTTTGTGGCTACGTTTTATGGAGAATGAATGTAATTGAGAACTTTGATATGTTGAGAATGTGTGTGTGAATGGCAGAGTGAATTGAAGAGCTAAAAAGGAGAATTGTAAACTAATTAAATTTTGTGTTTAGCTAATTAATAGCATTGCGAAGCGTTTCTTAATTTAAGAGGCATAAGAAACTGAATCCCTGGTTGATAGAGATGGACTAGGAGATACCCTGTATAGTATAATAGTAGTACAACTTTTATTGGAAAGGTTTTTTAATTACCTTTAAAAGGGGGGAAAAAAAACAATTTAAATAAAACCTGAATTATTTTTGATCACATTTCAACTCAAAAAACTTTTTTTGTTGTCCATTTATTTAAATGTATTTTATTTTATGTATATAATACTATGCAAATGGTCAAAATAATCTTATTTTAAAACTAAATAGAACCCTTTTATTTGCTTCGCTTGTTTCAAGCCATTTAAAACATTGCTTATGGCCAACTTTATGCGAGTAAGGACCTTAAATGGAAGGCAGGCAAATCAATTAAGTTAATGAAAACTGTTTAGTTATGCACAACAGCTACTAAAATATTCACTTGACACTGTCGAAAGAGAGCAAGAGGGAGGGCGGTTAACAGTGGAAGAGAGCAAAAGAGAAACACATGAAATTTAGGCAAAGTTAAATTCTTTGACATTCGTTCCCCAGTTGCCATACATAACTTTTAGCATATAGGGGAGAGGGAGAAAGGAGATGGGACATTTTTTTGGGGAAGGGGCAGCAGAATGTTGTCCTTTTTGTGTGTTTCCCATTTTCCGTTTGCCGTTTGCCATTTTCGCCTGTTGGATTATTGAGTGTTTCATAAATAATGAACTCGTGACATGTGTAAATGTTGAATATTTAATGATATTTATTAAACAACTCGAAGCAAATTCCACTGTAATTTCCATGTTGTAACCAAGGCGCAAGGGGAGTGTCTAAAGTTGTTGTTGTTGTTGCTGCGGTTGCCTTTTGACCACAAATCGCGCTACTGTCAGAATAGAAGATGTGCTAATTTGTCTTCGGGTCGCTTTTCTGCGGCATAATTACAACCTAATGATAAAGTCGCAACATTAAATGGCCTTGGGGCATGAGAAATGTTGCAAGCTGTTGTTGTTGTTGTTGTCGTTGTCAGTGTTGTGGGCGTGGCAGCAGCTAATAAATTATCGCACAATTTACTTGCAAAACTAAATATTTTGCTTTTTCATCGAGTGCTACGGAAAACTTTCAGCAACTTGGCAACTGGCAGCTACAACAACAACAACATCGATGACGGCAATAAAAACGTTGAATCAATTACATTCAATTTAATTGTGAAAATCACATTAAACGTGTCGAAAGACAAGCGCTGAAACAAGTCTCAAGATTTCTATAGAGAATTAGAAAATCTCGTTGGAGAATACACAAAATGAAACACAAATTGCAAATCAGAAAAAAACCATTCAGCCACATGTTCAAATCCACAATAAATGCTCACGCTTTACAACCGATCAAATTACAGCTGTTAAAAATGTTGCAATGGAGAATGCTTGACGAAAGATACACTAAAATAACATTCTATGTACCTAAGATCATTCAAAGACCCAAATATATTATATTAACTTGAGGCCAATTAGTCCAAAATAAAGCAGTTCTTTGTTTTGTTTAAGAGTTTTCCACATCATATTTTAGACTTTTACAAAAAAAATTAAGAAATTAAATTAAGAAATTACTTGCATGAACTTTCTCATTGAGTTATTTATCAATGTTTCTTTATTTTTAGTTAATTTAAAGAAGCTTTATCAATGCATCGCCATAAAAATCAATAAACAACTGTAAGCAATTGTTTAAATATTCATTAAACGCATTCGAAATGATTTTTTCATTTAAATTGAAATAATAACCATTATGTACGGTCCCTGTAATAAACACAGTAGACAAAGTGAGTGCGGGCAAAAGAGCTTAAATTCAGCGCTGTTAGTTAACATAACATAGCCTGCTCTCATACATGTTAACGTATGCCTGCTAAGCATTTTAACAGTTTGACAGTCGCTGTTTATTAACTTAATTTATTTAATGCAAACTCTGTTAATTAGTTTATAATACCAAATTAAATTAATTAAGCTAGATCAAATGTCGTAAATTGATATAAATAATTGTATAGGGTATTTTTCACGTCAACAGCTTACAGTTACAGTTTTCAGCATACCAACAATTGTGTTTAAGCAATTGTTTGAATATTCATTGAACGCATTCGAAATGATTTTTCAATTTAAATGCATTTTAGAGATGCATAGTCAGAGCTTATTTGTGATAGAGACTTCTGTGCAAATAAATTAACGCTCCATTTAACGTGATTCATTAGTCTGTCGGTTTAGTGCGTTTCGCGTTTCGACCTCATAGCGAAAATCCAGTTGAAACATATCCTATACCATTTTCAACATGTATTCCATATTAAATGCAATACACACACACACACATCCGCTTAAGTGGAATAGGTAAATGTCCCAGCAGCTCCCCCTCACCCCACCAACAACATACAACCAACATTATTTCATTACCTCATTTCGTAAAATTTTAGCTATTTGCAATTTTAGTTTTTGCCATCGCATCGCAATGCGCCTTTTTTGGTCTTTGCTCTTTGCATTTGCGCTATTCGCTTTACGCTTAATTATCTTTGTCCCTTGTCTGCAAATGTTCAAAACTCTCTTTTTTTTTATGTACCGAAATAAAGCTAACCTTAATGTCTGACTAAACTGAACACAAACTACGATTCATTTGTTGCCCCGTGAAACGTGTAACAATCTGGCAACCACACTGTCCATCGCCCTTACTCTCTCTCTCTCTCTTCGAGTGTCTCTTTGGCTGCCTGCCTCGTCAGCCTCCCCCAACCCGCCTCATGTATTGTGGAATCACTGGTTGTCCTCTGTGGCGCGAAAATGTCCCTATAATGTTGTTATACCCAGTGTTTAACATATCATAAGGGAAATGCACATTGAGTGAGAAATTAACAGAGTGACAGAGATCTGTCTCATTTAAAAGCTCATCCAGTGCTGCTTAAGAGAGCGTTCAGCTTCTTAAGACAGCACTAGATAATTTTCTCTTTGCTTTAATTGAATTCTTTGATCGACAGCAATGCATGCTCTGGAAGGAATTTTAACAGCTTAATGCTCTTTGTGCTATTTTCTCTCTTTCGAAGGAACAACGTAAAGAACATCCGATGAAAGTATGTAATGCTGCGACTAAAGTATTAATACATTATGATTGGATAAATGGAATAATAATTCTGATGACTTTTGCTTATTATTTTAAATAATGATTAATATTGTCTTAAAAGTATACATATTTCTTTGCTCAAAGTCATAGAATAAACACAATAGACATAGTGAGCGCGGTAAAAGAGGTTAAATTCAGCGCTGTTAATTAACATAGCAACATAGCAGTGGAATGAGATCTGCTTACTGAGCCTGCTCTCACACATGCTAACATATGCCTGTTATACATTTCTGCAGTTTGACAGTCACTGTTATTTGTTGCGAACTCTGTTAATTAAATATAAATAATGAATATAAATAATGTATAGGGTATTTTTCACGTCATCAGCTGGTTACAGCTTGCAGCATACCAACATTTTTTAATGTAACCTTGTTAACGGCATGCGTCTGCGTTTACTACACTTCATTGACCCTCTCTCACTCGTTGTCTCTTTCTCTCACCACCCTTTACATATTTGCTGGTTGGTGCATTGTTGTTATTGTTGTGTTGTGCTTTTCGGCCCGGCCAACAGGTCGGCGGTCTTTTAATTACATCAACAGCAACGGCATCCGCCAATAAAAGACTTTTGAAGCGAGGGAAATTTAAAATTTGATTACTCATACGCCCTGTGTTTGGTGAGTCGATTTCAATTGTTTACAGAATTGAAAGCAATTTTATTTTTTGCATTTCATTTGCAAGTGCAACACGTGCGAGCGGCAACAATAACTGATATTGGCTTTCGTATCTGTATCTGTGTTTGTATCTGTAAGTATGTGTCTCTATCTATATATCTGTTAGCTTGTCTTATCTCTGCGATACTTGAGCAACTCGCTGTATCTATCTTCTCTTTGTCTCTTTTGCTTTTTCTCTGTCAAATGCTCAATAAATGCGAAAAAACAACCTCAACAAAAAATTAAGTATACGCCCTCTTAGCCAACAGACTTTGTTTAGTTTTGTATATTTTGTATTTTTTGCATTTGCTTTGCTCGCTTTGTTCGTGCTACTCAATGATATTATTTTAAGCACTTGTTTCGGTTAGGTTTTAAATATTTTTAAGTGCCTAAATAGGTAAGAGAGTTAAAGTACTTAATTATATTTAATTTTCACTTTATTAAAACAAATTAAGTAAATAACCATCCACATTATTTAAACTCTTTTTTTTTGGATTATCCTCTCTTTACATTCACATTGTTTATTATTGTTTCTATTTTATTTTTCGCATTTTACGCGCAAATTATGCTAAACAGTTGCGCTGTTCGCTTTTTGTTTTCGCTTTTCTCTCTTCGCTTTATTTACTCAGCTATTTGTTAATTTATTTACTTTTCTGTAGCAACACAAACGTAAATTAAATACAATTATCTTTTCGAACTGCGTATTTATTTACGAATGCTTTGAGCAATAAAGTTAACAGCACACGGTTCACATTGCCCTGCTAACCACACTAACAGTTTGCTAACAGGAAAGCCTATTAATTAACAGTTGTGTGCTTGCCTTAACATTACATATGTATGTAAGCATCTTATTCTCTTTTTAATCGAGTTTATGCATTTGATTTGCTCTTTAGATTAACATAATATTGTTTTTTTTTTATTTGTGTACTTTATTGTACTTTAATTTACTATTTATTTACTGATTTAATATTTAATATATTAATGAACTTTATTTATTATTTTATTTATATAAATAAATACAAAATGATATTTACTTTCCCAGCTTTTTTGCTTCTTTTCTCTTGGGTTTGCTTATGGTAATTGCTTACAGGGCGACAGGGCAAAAGAGAGTAAGAGAAGTGTAGAGAGAGAGAAAGGCAACTTCTCCCGTTTTGCATACACCATTTTTCTTCTGCTCCTCTTGAAATGCGTTGTGCGTCATAAAAAATTGATGACCATAAATAAAAAGTGGGCAGCTTTTAATGTGCACAAGTTAAAGGGAAAGAGAAAGAGAGGTAAGTGGAACAGAGAGAGGTTGAGGTATGCAGAAGGCAAAACGTAAACAAAATGTAAGTTGCACAGTGGCAAAAAACCTATTTAAAAACATGATTAATTTAAAGAAATGCATGGGCGCACAAAGATTAAAATTAAGTAAAGTTTTGTTGGTAACTTTATTAAAAGTGTTGCAATAATCGAACTTTGTACTTCAAATTGTAGCATGCAAACACTGTATTTCGATGGAAATACCACAGCCCTTGGACCACTGTGCCACAGCTTAAGTCGAGTGGCAGTTGATTAACACCTTTGGGCTCTTTGCCGTGGACCTTTAAACGGTTTCTCTGCGTTGGTCAGCAAATGTTGAAGGAAGCGCTGCCAGTGGGAAAAGGGGAAGAGGTGGAGTCAGAAGCATAAGACAGCTGCAATCAAGTGTCAAAGTGCAATAAAATAAATACGAAAAATTAGCGGATAATTAAAGAAACAAAGAACACGACTGTCAGATTTAGTCTTAAGTTCAGACGTATGCTCCAAAAATATTGGATAGCCTACCAATAGATATATATTATATATTGGTACATATTTTAAACAACAATTTAAGTATTTTGAAGTATTGCGTAAAGTGAAGAATCCAATTTCTTGTTTTTTAAATGCAAGTTTGGACAAAAAAGTTTAAAATTTAATGCAAAAAAGAACTGATTATTTTTGTAAGCAAAAACTGTGCAACAATTGGCAACTCTGCAAAAAGACATTTCTCAACACTGAAATCAACCCGCACTTTCAAAAATACAAAAGTTATAACGAAAGTAGGTTTAACCTTTGAAAAATGTTTCGACTTATGATTAAATAAATATTTGATGAAGAAATTACACATTTTAACAGGCGAAAATTCTTTTGACGCAAATGTCTGATTCGCTCAGAACATTTTCCAGCACTGTTCTGCAAAAAATTACTCAACACAATGTGGGAGGGAAATTCGGAGGGCAATTCGTAAGAAATGTTAAGGAATTTTAAGGGAAATTCGGTCAAATCTTGCGGATTGAAATTCGCAAAAAACAAATGAAGGCCTGTATGTTTTCCTTGCATAAGTTTCTTTAAGCACGCAACTCTTAATATTTTCGATCTATGATAATTTAATTAATATGTGATTGAGTTATGCTTAAAATTGGCCGCGTTATCCAAAACTTATCAATCAGTAATCATGTATCACAAATAACAAAAAAAATTTTGATGGGCTTCTGGTAAACGCTTTGATGAAACTTTAAGTCAAAATCAAAGTTGCCATGTCTTTTTCTGTCAAAGATATTAATAGTATTTATTTAAAAAATTCAAAACAATTTGCCGCCAAATGATTAATGAAATGGGAATCAATACAGGCAAAGGTCAGATTTTAAATATAAGATGATATGCTGCATTAATAAATAATTAAACTAAAAGTGTTAAGTTTAAAGCACATTCCTAGGCATTTTCCTTTAAAATACGCAGTGTCCAAATAAAGTGATTTCCTTATTAAATTTTGTTGCTTTTAATTTCAAATCTTGTGTTTTTTGATTGTGATTCGATAAATCAGATAACAAAGCATCACAATCAGAGAATTTTAGCGTGTCATTTTGGTGATGAATTTTTAGTCAATCATACAAATTTCATCAAATTTTCTGTTTCTGTATTCAATGAAAATTATTCCAAAATGATTGCGGATTGTGGGAAATTTTGGTAAATGTTAAAGTTAAATTACTCTAACGAAAGTATCTAATCAATGAACTTAAACATCCTTTCAGATAAAGAGCTCTTAAATAACCTATATTATTTAGTAGATAAACAAAAATAAAAGCATTTATTAATCACAAATTAATTGGCCAATTGAAACCTAAATCTATCCACAAATTCGCATAATTAACTCACTTGCAGTTCTCGTATGAAAAACATATGTACAATATATTTGTATATTGTATTTCCAGCAATAAAATACATTTGAACTGCAACCATATCGCTTGGATTAAATCAAATAAAATTAACATAACTGAGGCAACAAATTTTGCAGCTTTCCTTTGACAAAGCTGCGTTGCAGTCAATGAAATCAATTAACTAATTATTTAAGCAGCTTACGCAAACAACAACAACAACAGTAAACAATAAATTATGACCAAAAATGGCAACAGATGAAGAGGCGGCAGGCAGAGGGCGTGGCACTTAACGGCACAAATATAATAATAATAAATAGCAATAACATCAAAATGGAAAATATGATGACGCGCATAAAGAAAAGGAAAAGGGAGATGGAAAAGGGGGGAAGAGAAGGAGACGAGGAGATGTGGAGATGAGGAGAAGGATGAAGAGCAGAAGGAGGATAAGCATAAGTGAGACACGCCTCATTAATTTAAATAGATGAAAAGAATGTTACACTTTTCTCTTACTCCCTCACACACACACACACACACACTGTCTCCCCCACTCTTCTTACCCCCCCTCCACTCAACCAAGTTAACAAGGCATTAGTATGTGTAAGCATAACACTAGCTAACACAAAATATGAAAATCATTTCGCCAAATGTCTACAGAACTTGGTTTTCCCCTCAACTTCCTTCTCCCCCCCTTCTTGGCCACATTTGCCGACAGTCTTTCGTCTGGCCAAGTGGCTGACTGGCATATTGAGTGAACTGCCAGAGAGGGAGAGCGAGAGAGGGAGACGGGGGGCGTAGTAGAAGGAGGAGGCGTGTCTGGGGCAGAGGATTGCCTGTCATGGGCAATGGCATTGGATGTACGTGCGTGTTAGACGCAACTTCCCGTTACAACAATAACTCTGTATGTGTGTGTGACAACAGGAGGCAGTCATAACAACAACAACTAGAGGAACAACAACAACAACAACAACAACAACAACCAACAACTGGCAACACACAATGGGAATTTCAAATTTGGCAAGCGCACAAGAAAAGTCAACAATATGGCAAAAGCAATTTACAGTGTTGCAAAATTGACAAAGTCAGCGTCTATATGCTGCCCTAATCGTTATTAAGGGGTTACGCCCACTTGTTGCCTATGAAAATTGGTTAGTTTTAAGAATTTTTATACAAAAACTACGAAACTTTTTAAAAAAAAATATATCGGGGGTGCCACAGAAATCGCTTTCGCTTGAATTTCAGCGATTTCTGTGGCACCCTTGTAAATTTTATTTTTTTGTCACCAAAAGTCAAAGTTACATTTTTAATTTTCACCAAAAAAAAAAGGCTAATTTTTATCGAAAAAAAAAACCGCTACAATTAAACACTACAATTTAGTGTATTAAACAAGCCTGTCAAGTTTCAAAAAGATCGGTTCAGTAGTTTTCAAACCATTTTTGGTCACCGACCTCAAAAATGTCATTTTGAGATAAACGCGTTTAAAGTTTTCAATTTCAGTCGTTTATTTAAGTAAGGGATTCCCCTTTTCCAGCGCCCAAAGCTCAGTCAATTTTGTGCGGATCGACTTGAAATTTTTAAAACCTATTCATAAATAGTTATAGTTTGGCAAGAAACACTTTATACACTGAAAAAACTAAATTTTTTGACTATACATAAAAAAAATAATAGCTTTTTATATATATTGGGAAAGGTCATTTAAATTCCGTTTTAATGATACAAAACCCATTCTTAATCCATTAAGCACCCATTGAAAAATTCGAATTTTTGTAAACGTCTACTTTTTCAACTTTTTTCCTCGATCTGAAACAAAAAATGTTTTTTGATGCTAAAAAATTCACAATTCTTAGAGTGACTGACCCTTTGAAATTTTCGAAAATCTCTTTTCTAGTATTTTTTATGATTTTTCGAATAAATAAACCACTTTTGGTATAAAAAGGAGGAAAAAGGGGTTTAAATAGTCATTTTTAGCAAAGTGCAAAAAATCATAAAAAATACTAGAGAAGAGATTTTTGAAAACTTCTTTTTGCAGTCACTCTAAAAATTATTTGAATTGTTTTGCATTAAAACATATAATTTTTAAAATTGCAAGTGGGGGTAAACCCTTAACAGCACTGCAGGATTGAAGTGTATTTTAACACTTGAATTAACAAAACAAAACCATTTTTAAATGTCTTAAGTATTGAATTCTATTAATTACTCTTTAAACATTTAAAATTAACAAAAAAATTAAAGTGTTAAACAAAAATTTTTAAATGATTCTTTAATAAATTGACCCTTTGATTGAATTATTAAGCTGTCAATCAAAATGTCCATTCATTAAAGAATCATTTAAAAATGTGTCTTAAATATAATACAAATATTTTTGCTTATCGCTTTTTTTGCAACTGGTTGAAAAAATGATTAAAAAAACTTAAAAACCATCAATTAAATTTGGAATATTAATTTGATTATTAATTTTGTAATATTAAACTCTAAATTGTGAGTATTTAAGCATCAAAAATTGATTTTTACCTATATAACTAAGTTAAATATTAAACTAAATATAATAAATAAATTACAATTAAAAGTAATTCTTTAGCGAATCGTAACTTAATCCAATTATTAACATTCTATTAGCAAAACATTTAGATTTTATTATCTTCACTTACATAATTTGATTAAGATATTCGCGGGTGCCACAGAAATCGCTTTCGCTTGAATATCACTTAAATTTCATACAAATTCCAGTGAAATTCAAGCGAAAGCGATTTCAGTGGCACCCCTTATTTTTAAATATAATTAAATAAATAATTAACTGCTCGTAATTTAAACCAATTATTAACATTCTACTACCAAAAATGAGCAATAAAGTTTAGTGAAAATGCGACAACACAACATCCCAAAAGGGGTAACAACATTGACAACAATAACAACAACAACGACAACAATTGTCTGGCCATACACAATGACAGAGGCGTCTGCACGCGGAGGCGTTTGCTCAAAAAAAGGCGTGGCATACGAACACATTGAAATGCATTGACCAGCTGCTTCTCAGTTGTTGTTGTTGTGCTGCCACTGTTTACAGTTGTCGTTGTTGTTGTTGTTTCACATACTTAAACAGTTTTGCGCCTGGTTAACTCGTTTTGGCCGTCTGCGAATGTGTCAAGTTGAGGGTCGTATGGGAAGTTATTGTGCCTCAAAACACAATGGGGCTGTGGTGAATTTGTTTGGGGTGGTGAGATTTCTGAGGTTGGAGATTGGACTCTGGCCTTTGGGGGGTTAAAGTTGGCGCTTTTGGTTATTCGGTTAAAATGTTGTTGCTGTTGTTGTTGTGTTGCTTGTTGTTGTTGCTGTTGTTGTTGTCTATTATTGTCTGTCTTTGCGCTGCCGGAAATGTCGTTAAATGAAATTGTTTTTGTCAAAATTAATGTGCAGCAACCAAAAGCGTGTGAGAGACGAGGACGACAGCGGGTTAACTGTGTGGGCGTGTGTTGCCCCTTCTATAGGTGTGTATGTGTGTGTGTGTGCGACAATAGACATACACTTATTGCCAAAATAATAACTACAGCAGCATTAATTTAAATTACTCGAAAATTAAAGAAATTCAAAGATTTTTTTTAACTTTTAATGTAAGCATTATGGACACAAATAATTTTAGAATTTTCAAAGAAGAACAATTACAAATAATTCTTAAAGCAGATTAAAAATCTTAAAAATATCATAAAAAGAAATTGAAGAAAAAAAGGGAAATTTCATACAAATTCCAGTGAAATTCAAGCGAAAGCGATTTCTGTGGCACCCTTGAATACTTCTTTTTACATTTGATTAAAAGGTTTTTTTCGAATTATTGTAGAAAACTGTAGTTTTGTCAGTACTGAAAAAAACCGGGAAAAACTCTTTTTCACATTAAAACTTTTTGCGAAGTCCTTAACCCATTTTCTGCCGCCGTTCGACTAGTCGAACAGCAAAATTTTTAATTTTCAGATCGATTTTTTTATGTAAACAAATTTAATCAAATCTAAATGGAAAATTAAGAAAATTAGAAAATCCAGAAAATGTTTACTCTGGTCATATTTATAAAATAAAAATATATTTTAAATTTCATTTTAAAAAATATTTAAGTTTTAAAATATGCGAATATTAATTTGACTTTTGACCTCATATTCGGTTTTAGAAGGTCCAAATTTGCCTAAAAAAGTGTTTTTTTTTATGAAAAACGAACTACTTTTTGTATCGCGGCATAAAATGGGTTAAAGAATTACATTTTTAAAAGTTGTTATAAAAGTCTGTTTTGAACTAAGTTCCCTAATATTCAAGATAGAAAAGTTAATTTGCAAATTATCATAAATATCTACATATTTATACATATTTTAATTGTGTAAGTTTGAAAAAGCTTAAAATTTAAAAAAAAAAAAAAAAAAACACTATCCAAAAGCAAGTTTAGAAAAATTTATGTTATTTGGATATGAAGTTTAATTTTTATCAAGTGCTGTAAATCAATGCTCGTTATTGTTATTTTTTTAAACTTAAAAAAGGTGGGAAAAAGTTTAAACAATATACATATATAGAATATGATGAACAAGAGTTGCAGCTGTACTTATAATTTTGGCCACGAGTGTATCTATTTGGTTAACTCCATACCACATACAGAGATATGTTTATATATATGTTTTTGTCCAAGTACGTGACAGATTTTGATGAAATTTTATCGCCAAATGTGTTGCAGATGTTTGTGCATGTGCATGTGTGTGTGTGTGTGAGTGTGTGGCTCGTTATAATTGCCAACTCAATGGAGGTTAACTCGAAGAAGAGTTCCCTCCCCAACCCCATAACCAAAAACAAGCCAACACTTTGCAGCTGAGTCTATTGAGATGTTGGGCGTGTTGTCTGAATTGAGTTAGGGTTGAGTTGGGATTGAGTTGGGAGTTGCGAGGGGGAGGGGAACTAAACAACATTTTGGAATGCCAAGCAACATTCGAGAGCAGAAATACCAGGAAAATGCTTGAGAAAGAAATCAACAGAAATATGTTTAGAATATTTATTTGGCACTTGAAATGCTCAATGAATGTTTTTAACACACTTAAGAACATTTATGTTAGCGTCATCATAGCCGAAATAGTACTAAAGTAAAGTTAAGTACATTAGAATTAGTACTTAAATTTAAAAGATGTATTTTGTAAGGCTGAAAAACTTATTAAAAGAAGTCAAATGCATTGTGTTCTGTTGAAATAGTAGTCACAGTTGCTGAAATGTCGTCTACTACTATTGCAATTAGTACTCAGAGCTACTACTAAGTAGTAGTAAGAGTAACTAAGTAGTTGTATTTGCTAAACTAAAACAAATTCTTAGTCGTTGTAACGCAGTTTCAAAATAGTAGTAGTTAAAAGTTGTATTGCGTGTAAATAGTAGTCAGGAGGATTTAGACTTTAGTAGTAAGCAAAGCTTTAAAAATTCTTCAATATAATAATTGACAGTAACTCCGTGAACTGCGTTAATAACTGTTTAAGCCAAGTCAAGTAAATTAGCGATAACTTTTTGTTTGTTTCCGGCTTAAGCCAAAAACAACGCTGTGGACCACAATTTAATGGCCAAGTTAGCTGAAGAGTATATATGGGATTGGCTATTGGCCTCTCGCACTTTTATGACGCGACCCAAAGGTGCTTACGCCTCCCTGCCCCTCCCCCCCCCTCACCGCACCGCCCACTTTTTAACAGCATGTTGTATGTGCCACAGCTCGGGGTCTGTTTAAATTTATGAGGCATAAAGCCAAAGCAAAAGCCGGCCAAAAGCGGTAAGACAATGAGAAAGCATATTAGAAGAGAGGGCCAAAAGCAAAGCAACCAATGTAATAAGGTGAAGGAGGAGAAATGGGAGGACAATGATGTGAAGAATGTCAAGGAGTAGAGAGAGAGAAGTAGAGAAAGAAGTAGAGGAAGAAACAGAAAGAAGAACTGGACGAATGACATAAAAGTTGGTCCCAAAAAAAGAGAAAGGAACTTGACTTGAATTCTTCTCCCCTGTTGCTGTTGTTGTTTGTCCTCTTCTCCAGCCTCTTTCGCTTCTACTACTCCTCCTCCTCCCACGTCTCCTCCTCGTGTTGCTCTGTTTACCTGACTCGCGTTAGAATTATGACACAAAGCCGCATAAATCTTCTTGACGATAAAAAAAACAGAAAAAACCGAATGACGAAGAAGAAGTAGAAGTAGAAGCTGACCAAGAGCAGCGCTTTAGGCCCGTTTAACTAGGCCTAGACCCAGACGAATCCTCCCAAAGTCAATTTACTTGTTTAGTTTTTCTCTGCTTTTATCATTTCACTCAACTGATTGATTTACCGCCAGCACACAATGCAACCAATATCTGTTCCGAGTTCTCATTCATGATTGATGTCGTTTATTAGCAGATTTTAATTGAAAGGCCGAAAAGCCAAGGGCGCTCGACTAGAAGATACTCTGTAGCAACGAATTTTGACTAAAAATCTAAAAATAATGTAGCAACTAGGATATAAAATCGAAACGAATATTGGTTTCAGTTACCGCATTTAGGTTTCCGGTTATCAGTTTCGAAAAATGTTTGTATATCGGTTACGTAACGGTTATCGGTTTTGTGCATGTTTCGGCTTCAAAATACCGATATGATTTCGGTTAACAACAAAAATTATTTAAAATGTTAAAAACATGTTAATTTTAAAAACAAAAATATTCAAAAAATTTCAAAAATTAAGATCTTTTTATTGAGTTCAATATACACATTAGAAATAAGAATCCAATTTACTTTTGAAAGCCAGGATTACACCTTAATAACATAATTAAGTTTTAAAGCTTGACCGAATCGAAATTAACGGTTATATTCATCCATAACCGTTAATTTCGGTTTCTAAACCGGTTTTTCGGGTGGAATAATTTCTGTATCGGTATACTCGTAACATAAAATATAAAAGCTCTTATCGGTTACGGTTTCAGTTACGGTTTCAAATTTCAATCGGTTTTTACCGGTTAAAGGTTACGGTTTCGGTTAGGGTTTTAATCCCTGGTTGAAAACATGTACATTTAAAAAACAAAAATATTCACAAATTTTAAAAACTAAGATCTTTTTATTGAGATTAATATACACATTAGAAATAAGAATCCAATTTTCTTTTGAAAACCAGGATTACACCTTAATAACATAATTAAGTTTTAAAGCTTGACCGAACCGAAATAAACGGTTATGGATGAATCGGTTTTTAAACGGGTTTTTCGGATGAAAGAATTTTAGAATCGGTATACTCGTAATATAAAAGCTCTTTTCCGTTACGGTTGCAGTTACGCTTACCAATTTCAATCGGTTAATACCGGTTAACGATTACGATTATAGTTTCAGTTTCAAATCCCTGGTAGCAACCTTTAAACTTTATTATATACAAGTTTAAATTTAACCACTTAATTTCATGGGTAATTTGAATTTGTGAAAAGCTATAACATCTGAATAAAATTATTTAAACATTTTTAATTGCCTATAATTATAAGAATTTTGTAATTAAACACAACATGATATTTTGAAATAAAATGAAGTTTCCCAGAAATGCTCGACTCATTATTTAGTTCAAGCAAAGTTCAAAAACAAAGCAGAAAATTAAATTCTCAGAATTCTGTTGTATATTAAAAATGAAAGTTTTCAATTTTATTACTTGCAGTGTACATAAAATGGTTTCAAACTTTTGGGTTTAAATTTCTGGCTTGTTAAAATTATGTTATAGTTATAATTAGTAAAAGTAAACATAATACTTTTAATGAAATTGTATTAATTATAAAGCAATAATATCTATAAAGCAATAATCGTTAGTTTAAGTTAATCAATTGTCAAATTTAAGTAACTCGCAACTTGATAACTAATTAAATAGTAAGCCAAAAAAAAAAAAAAGTTGAAGAAAGTTTTCCCTAAAAATAAAAAAAAAGAACAAGGAAATGTGAAACGTGGCCAAAAGCTGACAGAAACATATGGCAACAAATCGAGTTTTGGCAACGATGTGAAACGAGCTAAACTATAGCACACTTTGTGGCCGATCATTGGGCAAAGTGAGTGTGTGAATGAGTGTGTGTGTGTGTGTGAGTGTTTGTGAATACAAATATGTGTGGGATTGTGTGTGCACTCAATTGGAAGCTGCTTTGGCTGCCAGCACACAGGACAAGCAAGCAGTCAAGGAGGCAGACGAACGGACAGACAGAGAGACATTCCGACAGTCGAGCAAACACAATCTGCAGGCATTTTGGCCTGGTCTTCAAATACTGGCAACTTACCAACAACAATGCGTTTTAGAATTCTCTCATACTCAACTCAACTGAACTCAACTCAAATCGTTAACTGGCCAGAGAGACAGACAGACAGCATAACAAAGGGACAGGAAACACAAGTACTCGCCTCAAGGCGCTTTTTGGGGTAACCCATGAAATTAGTATGACAAGTTGATGATGACCAAATGCTGTGGACAACCGGGAGCAACAACAACAACAACAACAACAACAATCATTGCTACAACTACACAACAATTATCAACAATTCGTAATATGAGAGAAATGTGTGTGTGTTGTTGCTGGGCACATGCGGCGTATGCGTAACGCAGCACAATTCACACATTACGCATACGCAACGTTGAACACAACACATAACTGGAAACTGAGCAACTAACTATCTTTTGGTCGACTTCTTAATATATACTTCAGTTTATTTTATAATTACTTTTTAATTTATTTTATAAAATAAAGTTGTTGAAAATATAAGAATATCAAATTTTAAACAATTTTATTGATTGTATGAATAAAAAATAAAAAGAATTGCTTTCAGTAATATTAAAAAAATTTTGTATACATATTTCTGACAATTGATTTAGCTTTAAACTTTAGAGGCAAACAGTTTTCGCAGTTATTTTAAATAGTCTCATTACTATTTAATCTACTTATGTTATGAATATAATTCAATACTTAAGTCTTATATATGAGTTACGAAAGTCTTTTAGCACAAAATTGAAAACTGTTTGCTTCTAAAGTTTAAAGCTAAATCAATTGTCAGAAATATGTATACAAAATATATAGTTGTTGTTGGTTGAAATTAATATTTAATAAAAATTTTAATAAAATCTACACTTGAATCTTTTTAATTTGATTATTTTTGACAACAAGTACAATGTAAATGTATTTTGAAACAGTTTACATATTTTTCCGTCGCCATTTTGACTTTTATTCCTTTTGCCTCTACTCTCTCTTCCTATATTTCTTTTTCTCCCTCACACTTAATATCTGCTGTTTTTCTGTTGTTGTTTTTCTACTTTTTTCTATACATTTCCTGTGTTCTCTGAAAGAGAGAGAGAGAGAGAGAGAGAGAGAACGAGTATGCCGAGAGGCATTTACACAAAAACTCCTTTTCATTGCCCGATTTTCACATTGTAATCGAGAATTGTTTGCATTACATTCAACAAGCCAGGGGCGTAGTTGTCGAGGGGGGGCCAAAGTGAACTCAACTCGTAGCTGGCACAATTCAAGTGCTGTTAAAATACACTATGGGAAATTGTTTGGCCTCTCCGTAAATGTTGTCAACGACAGCAACTTATCAATGACATAATCAGTTGGTTCTACATTAAATTCATGATCGAAGAGCTTTATCAGATTTTGAAAGCATACATTCAACTGTTTAATGATCTACAAATATTTAGATGTAATACATAATATTTTTATTTGATTGATCTAATCAGGGTATCAAACTAAAACGAATATCGGTTTCAGTTACAGTTTCGGTTATGTTCGCATTTAGGTTTTCGGTTATCGGTTTCGAAAAATGTTTGTATATCGGTTATGTAACGGTTACTGGTTTTGTGCATGTGTATAATTTTGGTTTACCACAAATAATTATTTAAAATGTTAAAAGAAAACAAATATTCAAAACTTTTAAGACTTGATCTTTATATTGAGATCATTATACAATGTATATTATACATATTAGAAATAAAAATCAAATTTACTTCTGAATACACCTTAATAAAATAATTAAATTTTATGCTTGATCGAACCGAAATTAACGGTTATGGATGAATCGGTTTCTAAACGGGTATTTCGGTTGAAATAATTTCAGTATCGGTATATTAAAAAGTTTTTTTTTTGGTTAATACCGGTTAATGGTAACGGTTATGGCTTCGGTTTCAATCCCTGGTTTTAATTCTAGAGTCAATTACATAACACTTTTCTACCTATTTAAACAAATTTTTTTAATATTAAAATAGCTAATTTATTTAAAAAAAAAAAATTATACAAATTATAATATAAAAAAAATATAAATAATAGTGAAAAGAAAATATGTATTAAAATTTCATAATTGAAAAAAACTTTATATGAAACATACACATAATAAAAATCAATTTCTTCTTATAAAAGTTACTATTTTAAAAGAACATTCTTACATAAAGCACACAATTTTCTAAATGTTCTAAAAAGCTCCCTTTTTGTCCGCGCTTTTTGTCTCTTTGCAGTCGCACATGTAATCCCAACTCGACATTGGTACAACCTGAAATTACAGGTGCTTTAATTGCCACGCCCAACTGGCTGTCCAGCCATTAGCAATGCAAACAACAGGTCATAATTGCAAGTCTCTCTGCCTTCCTCATGCCTCCTCATCCCTCTGCCCTTGATCATCATCATCATCATCATCGACCGTTGAATAACATATAGAGAACTCTAAAATCAGCGAGTGGACTTTGCCGTGCGGTGTAATGACAAACTTGTGTTGCAGCTTTTGTTGTTCGTGTTGTTGTTGTTGTTGTTGTAAGTGGTGTGCGCTAAATGAGTTGGGTCATATTTACACACACACACACACACACACATGCAGTTGCAAATATATTAACTATACATACACATACAAAAGTACATCTTTGTTTCTGTGTGTGTTTGTATCTTTTTCCTGCTGCAACTGTTCCTTCTATTCCCCCTCTCCACCTTTCTCTCTTCCTCTCTCTGCTTGCCATTTCTTTTTGTTTAGTACATTTCCCTGCCACGCCCCTCAACCCGCCATTTGAACGGCGAATATGCCGTTTGCAGTTTTCATGCGGATTTCCTAGCGGGAATTTCAAAGCAACGCCAAACAATTTTACACTTGCCAAAACAAGGGAGTGACTTGTTAATATTAATATTAAACTTGTTAATCATAACTAATTAAACATGTCAACATGAAAATCAACTATAAACTTTTCTAATTTCCTAACATACACATAAGCGGATTGATCATTTCCCAGAATCAAGTCAGAATTTAAATTACTTAACAAGTTGTTGACATTTATATTATTGCGACGCTCTTATTTATTATTTTTCTCTTATACTCTAGGTGAGTATAAGAGATCGATCGATCGAGGTAGGATATTTAATATTCGTTTCAGTTCCTATTACAACATTTCATTATCATTCCGATAACAAAGCCCAATAGCGACATTCCCCGCTCACGCTCTTCTTCTTCTTCTTTCTGCCTCTGCTGCTTCTTCATCAGCTGACAGCTCTGTCTTGTTATCTGCTGCTCTTCGATTCGATGCGATACGTTTCGATTGTGCAAAAAAAAAAAACATAAAAGAGAGGCTAAACGAGAGAGCGAGAGAGAGCAGGGAGTAGGCAGCGATGAGCAGCAGCTGCCAGCAGCCATAGTCGACTATTTTATTTTATTTTATTTTTGCTTTATTTTATACATTTTTTCTCTTTTTATTCGACGTGTTTCTTTTCGTTTGTGATATTTGCGCTTTTTATGGGCCTGCGACTGCCTTTGTTACTTTTTACTTTATTTTTATGATTGAGCTGCCGAGATTTATTATTGTTTTCAGCTCTATAAGTGTGAGTAGTGTGTGTGTGTGTGTGTGTGTGTGCCTGTGGAAGAGAGTGTTTGTTTGTGTGTGCTACTTTTTTTTTTTTTTTGGATTGCAGCTGAAGAGCTTTCTGAAAATCCGCCTGTGGATTGGATTTGCCCGCCGCCGCCGCCTCGGCCGCCGCCATCGTCGTCGTCATTGTCTCTTGTGCTTTGACAAAAGCTACTCGACTTTGCTGTCCACATACCGTCGACGTCGACGTCGCTGTCGCAGTCGACGCCACCCGCGTCCCACACTGACAAACACACAGCTGCAGCCGCTGCTTTTCGTTCCACACTCTCTTTATGGGGCGCTGCCTCTCTTTGCTTCCATCATTTGTGTGTGTTTGACTTGGCGCAGTTTAATGCACTCTACTCAGTTGGTTTCGTTTCGTTTCGTTTCGTTTCCCCTCCTGCCCCTTTTTGCCCAGTAAACACAGTTGCCTTTTGTTGGCATATGTCAGTTTTGCAATATTTTGTCATATCTTTGCCAGCCGCTGGTTTTGTTTTTAATCGGTTTTTTGCTGTTTTTCTTTTCTTTTCTTTTTTTTTTTGGTGACTTTTTTAAAAGGACCCCATTTAACAGTTGGAGCTAAAAAAAAACTAGAAAACTCTTGTAAAAAATCTTTTTCTCTAGAAGAACTCTAAACATTTCTCATAGTTCGGCCTTTGACTAGCGAATAAAAGTTCTACACTTTAATTGAAAACGCTTTGTTGTACCTTGATTTCAAACTTTTTGACATATTCTTTGAGCTTTGACGGACTGCAACTTTCAAAAAATAAAAGAATTCAGAACTATGCATGATAGCACTCTATTTATAGTAGAGTATTCTATTTGAGAGAACTTGAAAAAGAATCTTTAAAATGCAGAATTTGCATCTGCAAATATTTCATTGCATTCTTTTGTTGCTTATTTGACAATGTTTACAACTTTTCAGAAATATTACTTTTGCAGAAGTATTTCCTGTTTTCAGAGGTTTTTATATTTGGGTCAACACTATCTTTCAATTATTATTGACCCAAATAGCAAGTTGCTAATCTTTTTTCCGTTGAAAGCATTCTTAACTCACCGAAATTCCCCAAAGCAATCGTTAGATTTGATTTCCATTCGACCAAAGAGATTTAATCAGTGACACTCACCTGTGAAGAAAGCAAAGAAAAAGAGAGAGAAACGCAAATATTAGTTGACAGGCAGGCGACAAAAAGATATGTATGTTTGTATATAATCACCATAAAAGTTCTGTATATGTAGACAGTAAATTTAATTAAATCGTTTGAGCGATAATAGAGACAGTGGGGCAGGCAGAAATCTACATTTAAAATAAAATATAAGCCAATAAGTAGAACGAGAGCGCAAAGCGAAGGCGAAATGACAAAGTGGAACTCAAAGGGAGCACAGTAACACACACACACATACACACACAAGTGAGAGCGACGAGAGAGCAAGAGTACACACAAGTCCAAGTAACAAGTCCATAGCAGAAGAAGAAGATAAGGCAACAGCAGCGGCAGCGGCACTAGCAACAAGAGAGCACGCGTAAGAGAGTGAACGCACGAGACTGCGAGAGAGGTGGCGGGAGGAGGGGGGGGGTGTTAAATTATTGCAATGTTAAGCACACAGCATGTTGCTTTTGTTATTGCCACCTATTGATTGTCAAATGAGTTTGACGCGAGCGAATCTGTCAAGAGTTGTGCACCGAGGCGTTGATTACGTATACGACGCGTGTGACGTGCGATTAAGAGTGATCGATGCTAACCGAGCAGCGCTGTGTGTATGTATGTGTATGGGGATGAGTGAGATATACAACAATTAAAAAGTGAGACGCATTTGCTGAGAAATACTGCTATTGGCAAAATACTTGATTAAACATTAATTATTCTTTAAGTCTTACATGAGTAACAACTATTTACTACAGGTCTATCTGTTGTATCTTTTATATAACTTTTTATATTTATTTATAATTTATTTATTACATTTTTACAAACTTTTATTTTTGTTATTTACACATACATTTTGGAATTTTCTTTCCTTTTACTTTTTTTCAAAGAATTTTTCTTACAAATCGGAAAAAAATTGTTGCAGATATTTTTTGTCAGGTTCTAATATCAAAAATATCCACTGTATATTATTGTAGGGTATCCTTTTGTCAAACTGTTTTGTCTACATTTCAATTCATTGCGTGTCAAATTGTTAGTACACGCATACCGCAATTGAAGTTTTTTGACCTCTTCAAATAATATTATTTCGGTTATTTTTGGCATAGACATACATAGGTTGAATGACCCCAAAGAATAAACTATGACAATAACTTATAACTAATTAAAGCCAATAATTAAAGTAGTTTTATTCACAATTCGAAAATTTTTTTATTCGTTTTGTTATTCAACTCGGATTGCTGCACTCCATGTGCATGTTGTTGGCTAAAACCAACCACTTAGCGTAGTTTTGCTTAAGCCATTAAAATGAGAGCCAAAAATATCGGCAGCAGAGGGAAGAAGAAAAAGCGACAGGCAGGAGAGTCGCGTCTAAAAACTGTCATGCGTGTGGCAAATTAATGCGACAAGCGATGGCATTTCGTGCAACACGTTGCAAGGCAGCAGCAGGACACTCGTGTGTGTGTGTGTGTGTTTGTGTGTGTGTATATGTACTACATATGCCACATGCCACATACCGCCATGCCCCACTGCAGCTGCCGTTGCTGCTGATTCTCGTGGATGTGCCGTGTAATGCGACACACACAAAAATGCGTGGCCATGTCCGGCATTTGAGGCCAAAAGCCACACACACACACACACACACACACATATTCATTTTTTGTGTTTGTCATTCATTACAACGCCCACAACGGCTGCCACGCCTTCGTTAACCACAGGACCTCAACACTCGTGTTGCTCTCGCCCATTTAACGCTTTTCCTTTTATATTTTATACTCATAAAAAAAACCTCTTTTCGAGGTAAAAGTCTAGTGACGAAAACATTTTCATGCCCCAAAATTACTGATATCCAATTTTTGAAAAAAATTTCATGCCCCAAAATTTTTGATATCCAATTTTGTGACGAATAATATTAAGTTTTAGCACATTGCGCTAAATTCTTCATACTCAATAAATATAACTTTTTTGCGTATCATATGTAAAAATTTTACAAAGTACAATATATTGAAAATTAAAAAAAAACATTAGGGGGAAACGTGGGAAAAAATACCTTATTTCACCTTCCTATATATATAAAATACATTTTCAACGATATGTGGATCATATCTGTAGCTTCTATCGTTTGGATACTTCAATTTTAGCGGGTTTTTAGCGATTTCCCGCTAAACTAGCGAATTTTCGAAAAAGTAGAAAAAAGTTTCTAGATTTTTCATAGGAAACAAGTCCTCATTCAAACTTCGTGCGGCTTTCGTCACTAGCGCGGACTGCCGTCCGTTGGGATATATATTTATTTTTGTCCAGTGCTGAAATTTCATGTTTAAGTAATTGCCGGCCATATTTTGATGAAAGGTTTCGGGTCTAATTACTTCATTATAACAACTCAAGTGGGGATAACAAGTGAGGATTGCAATACAATCAATGCCAGCGACTATCGACTATCGGATATCGATTCCATGCAGTGCTTGACCCATATTCACATTTTTATATTTATTTTAAATTATATTGTTATATTTATTGATAATTATATTCATATTTAATTGTTTATTTTTCAAATTTAAATATTTTTTTTTATCTAAAAAAAGTGACCCACCCTAATGCAACCTTATGCACAAAAAGAAAAGCTACATTTCAAATGATCAACAACAAATTCACCTTCCGTAAACAAATTTAACAATCTATTGCAAATAATAACAACAGATCTTATCTATCAAGCTATGAACGCAAAACAAACAATACGATGATTAAGTATTAAGACTAGACACTCAAGTCAAAATGACAAACTTTAACTAAAGTCAAACAAGTACCGATAGCAAATATTTTTGTTGCTGAGCGAACAGACAGCTAAAGAGAGAAGAAGAGCGAGCGAGGTTAGAGGCAAGCAACCAATCAAAACTGAAAAGTGCCAAAAAAAACCGACTGTCAACAACAGAGAGCAACAGAATGAGAGAGTGTGAGAGAGAGGAGAGCTCTACAAACTGTTGTCGGTGTATTTGAACTTGTAGGTGAGTGACGCGCGCGCGTTCATTCTCTTTACGCTGCTGCTGCTGCAATTAAAAGAGCGCGCGCGCAGCTCACACTCAAAATTCAAGGACAAGAGAGCACGCAGCTGATTTGCATATTTCTGCGAGTGGGAGAGAGGATGACAAACCGGCATAGAAGCAATGACAAATGCAATTAATTAGAGCAGGAGGGAAGAGTGGCCGTGTTAGAGGTTTTTAATATTGTTTGACAGTGTGTTTGTATTTTTGGTTAAACATATACCTACATATGTACATATTTAAATTGCTGTTTTATAGATTTCCTTTATGTCTGTCTGTCTGCTTGTTGTTTGCGTTCTGTGTTGTTGGTTGTTTTGTCGATTTTGTACTTTAATTTGCCATGTATTTTTGAGTTCTATTTGCTGACGCTGACGTCGCAGTCGACGTTGGCTGCGCGCTTGACTGCATTTTAATTAGCAGCGCATCAAATTTGTTGCCTTATTTTAGTTGCCTTTGTTGTTGTTAATGCACTTAATATAAATTAATTTATTAGCGCACATTTGTAACGAGACTGACATGTGAGTAATGTAATTACATATGTACATATGAGTGGGCGGAGGCCTTTATAGGGTTAACACGCGCGTTAAGCCTGAGAGGAAGGCCCCTAACGTTGGCCAAGTGTGCCAGCCAGGCCATGTTAGCCAAGTTTGCCGAATGCACTTGAAATCAATGAATATTTTAACCAAAAAGAGAATTGTTAAATACCCCATACATACATATGTATGTATGTATGCATAAGTGCACCAATTATATTTATAAGTACAATAGTTTTATTATAGTAATTGTTCCCCTATTAAAAAACAATTTACCTCAAAATAAGTATATAAAGAATTATCTACTATTTTATAATTGTTTTAACATATAGATTCTACATTGGAATAAATTCACTTTTTCCATATATTTGCCCATTTTCTTAAAAATTGATTTCCAAAATGAACCGTTTGTATTCTATCGATTACACTAAGAAGGATAGTAAGATTGTAACAAAAACCATTTTAATTCTTAGAAATATATTGAAAGTTTAATTTGCAACAAGTTTTTCGAGCGGATTCGATATATAATTTAAAAAAAGAGAGACAGAAACAACATAATTATTTTGTGGAACAAAATGTCACGTGCGACAGTGACTCAAATTACATTTAAAAAAAAACTACTTGATATTTTTAAATCAAACAAAAAATAATTTTTTAGTTTAATGACTGCATTACATTTCAAAATTAATTGCATCAAAATATTCGTTCACGTTTTGCCGAAATCAGTGCTAGAACTGGTCGCCGAAAAAACGACTTCTATTTGAGTCGCGTGCGAATGCCTTGGTTTTTTGAAATTATCTTGAAAGCGAACAATTTCCCAAAATCAACCTTAGCACCAATTATAGTGCTAATCAAAACCTATAAGTTTCCCCTTTTGTCACAACACAATAATGTTTTGGCATATGTTTTATTCGTACGAAATTTACTGCAAAAAAAATTTTCAAATTTCTCTTTGCTAGTATTTTTAATAATTTTTTGAAAATGGCGAAAAAGGCACTTTTTCCTTTTACTAGCAAAGAGAAATTTGAAATTTTTTTTGCAGTTACTATTTAAATTGTTTAGAGAAACTTTCTGCATCAAAACATTGTTTTTAAAAAATCAAGGAAAAAAGTTGAAAAAGTAGACGTTTACAAACATTCGAAAATTTCAATGGGTACATAATGGGTTAAGAAAAATTTTATATCATTCAAAAGGTATTCGAATGACCTTTCCATTGATGCCAAACTTTGCATGAATGAAGTTCAAACTAAGTAGAATTAACTTTAAATGGTGCCAAAATACTTATGCCGGAGACTGTATTCCATAGCAAAGCACAGGCGTAAGATAAGTTTTTGCAATTAATATTCTAATGTTGGTAGGTAAAAATTTCTGTGTCATATAAAGTTGTCTAAGTAATCCATAGGTTTTCCCAGTTGCCCTTGCAATATGATCACTCCACGTCAAGGTTTTATTAAAAACGATACCAAGATTTATTGCTTTTTCAACGTAGTCTATAGGAGTATCTTCTATCTTAAGACTTGGCAAATTTTGTGTACTTTGATTCGATTTTTCAAAAAAAATTCTATTTTTTTTTTTGTTTTTTATATATTTTTAATTTATATTACTTATTAAACATTTCTCTGGAATGTGACCGCAATTATTATAGACTCTGTTCTCAGCAATTAAACAAAGGAATCTCTTTAATTCCCATAGGTACAGTCGTAATACGTTTGTAGAGAATTGTTATTACGAAATACACGAGAAATTTTTAAGTACAAGTATTAATGTAGTTATACCTAATAACAATTTGTTTTAATGATTATTTCTGATGACATCGCGTGCCAGCTGGAGAACTACAATTCCCCTCCCCTCCCCCCTTCCCATACTTTTTCACTTCCACTTCCCTGCCTTTTCTACATGTCTCTTAACCCCCCTTAAACTGCTATTTGCTCCACTCTCCCTTTGCTTTATTCCATTTCGTTCTTTTCGTTCCATTTTTCTTGCTAACAACTTTTGCTGTTGTTGTTGTTGTTGTTGTTTTGCTTGTCCGTTTTCAATTGTTTTTCCTGCTTCTTCTTGCCGCATATACAAATAATTGCATTTATTCAGCACCGTACTTTGTTGTTGTTGTTGTTGTTATCTTGCTTTATTTATTTGTTTATTTTTGTTGTTTTTGTTTTTTTTTCGTTGCTGTTTATTTTGTGCACGTTTGTTTTTTGTTATTTCACTTTATCTAGTTGTTGTTGTTGTTGTTTTTAATGGCCTTTAAATTTTTGCGCCGACTATTTTACTGTTTTTTTATTTTCTCATTAACGCCTCGACGCTTGTTCGACTTTGACCAATTGTTGTTTAGTTGTTGGCCTGGCTTTTATCCATACATAAATCATTAATCATTTCACTTGGTGCAAACACATTTCATTTTATCTACCAAATTTATTACAATAACAATATTTCAAGCGTCAAAACGCAGCAAAAGATGAGGAAAATACCCTTATTTTAACTAAATATCTGATAAATCACACAGATACATATCTGCAAGATACAATTGTATCTACATATGTACAACTAACATTCTTAGACTCACAGACTTCAACTAAACTAAAATTTTAGTCAGGGTATTCAAAAGTCAGTGCAAAAATTGCATAAAATTAATCATAAATAATCACATTTTTTGTGCAGTTATAAAAATGACCATAAAGTAAAAAATAACTGCCATTGCAATCATAAAAAAGTAATTCAAATTACATGCAGTTATCGCAGTAACTGTACACTCGATACATACTTAAATACAATCGATAAATTGTTGATAATATTCAAAGAGAAGTGGGAATTAAATCAACTAGTTTTAGTTTATTTTATATACTTTATTTATATAACCTAATCAAATTAAAGTTAGTCAATCCATTGTTCAGTGTTCCATCGAGATAAAGTATTTTTTAACTACCTTACAACATTTGCAAATTACCCATAAACTGTTTGTGATTATTGTTAACGTTATTTGTAGTTCTCATATTACGAGCAATAATGTAGGCCTACGCCCTCAGTGGGCGTGGTCAGTCACGAATACAGTCAGGTAAGAGTTTTTTAATCGGGAGTGTAGTTTGACATTGTCTGAGGCTTTTAGTTTATTAGTTATTTAGTTTTAAACATTTTGTTTTGTGTTAATTTAGACTGCGTTTAATTTTGGTCGAAATTGGTTAAAAATCATTTGATTTTTTATCATTATAACAAATTTAGAAAAAAAAACTGATTTACCTATTAAAAAATTCCAGTTCGAATTACAGCATTTAACATTTTGCCGTGAGTTTCCCTTAATTTTTAAAAAATGGCCAAGTAATAAACTGGCAGACAAAAGTTTTTCTTAATATATCTGGGACTATCTAGATATACAAAACTCTTTGTCCTGACGAAATGACTGAGTATCAACGTGTAGGCCAAACGGTTAAATAAAGAAAGCTGAAATTTTCACACAACATACATAGCTGAGTAAGTGGGTCAAATTCGGGATCAAAGTTCAGGGAATTGCTTAATATGCTCAAGATATCTCAAATAAACTAACAGATTGTATATTTGGGACTGCTTGTTGCATCCTGACCAAATTTGGTCAAAATCGGATTACTATATCATATACAGTGTGCCACTAATGTCTTCATACACCATAAATTGGTCAAATTTGGGTATAATGAAGATGTTTTGATGCGGGTTTTTTATATTAATCTTTTATTCACTCAAATTCCGTTCGTCTGATACCAAAATTTCTTTAACCTACTAAGTATCCATATAAAATTTTGAATTTAAAAAAAGTCTATTTTTCAACTTTTTTTTTATAGATTATTTCAAAAAAGTATTTTGATGCAAAATAACGCTTAAAACAATTCTTATAGTAACTGCAAACAAAATTTTTCAAAAATATTTTTGCTAGTATTTTTTATGATTTTTTTGAAAGTTGCTAAAAAGCCACTTTTTGTATGAAAAGGCTGAAAAAGGGGTAAAAATAGTAATTTTTAGCAACTTTCAAAAAATCATAAAAAATACTAGCAAAAATATTTTTGAAAAATTGCATGCAGTTACTCTTAGAATTGTTTCAAGAATTTTTTTGCACCAAAATATTTTTTTGAAAAAATCGACGAAAAAAGTTTAAAAACATACTTTTTTTAAAATTCAAAACATCTTTATTATACCCAAATTTGACCAATTTATGGTGTATGAAGACATTAGTGGCTCACTGTAGCTGCCATAGGAACAATCGGATACAATTAATCTTTAGTATAAAAAACTTTGTTTTGTTTCTTAAGATATCTCAACTCAAATAAAATTACAATTATTAACTACAATTAACTACATTTAAATTACAATCCTACAACCTACAAACAAAAAAGTCAGAAACTATAGAGCTTTGAAAATGAAAATTTTATGAGAAACGCGCATTTTCCTGTACAAATTCTCAGCTTACGTTATAATTATATACAGGCCTGTTCCGGTTTTCACTTTCGGCAAGATTTTGCGAAAGTGAATTTCCCTCACTTGTTCTGGTTTTCACTTTCGGCAAGATTTTGCGAATTGAATTCACGTGACATTGAGCAAGTGAGTTTGAATTCGGAAGGGTTAAATCGATGATTTTGGCATGCTTAGCATAAAATTAAAGTGAAAATAAAATATTTATAAAATACTTCAATGTTTTGGGAATATTACTACATAATCAGATAAAAAAAAAATATTTTATTTGATTTTTAAATAATTTTTATTTCATCATACCCCAAAATCGATAAGACTCTAACCTAACATTTTTGTCGGATTTGCTCGACCTGTTCTGGTTTCCGCAAATATTTGTGAAAATTAATGGCAACTTTATTAGGGCTGCCCTTGTATATGAAGAAAGTAGTAAATACTTTGGTACATATTTTAAACCACAATTTAAGTGTTTTTATGTATTGCGTAAAATAAAGAATTAAATTTCTTGTTTTTTAAAAGCAAGTTTGGACAAAACTGTTTGTAATTTAATCCAAAAAAGAACTGCTTATTTATGTAAACAAACACTGTGCAACAATTGACAACTCTGCAAAAAGACATTTCCAGCACTGAAATCAACCCGCGCTTTCAAAAATACAAAAGTTATAACGAAAGTAGGTTTTACCTTTGAAAAATTTTTCGACTTATGATTAAATAAATATTTGATGAATAAATTACATAATTAATAATTATTTTAACAGGCGAAAATTCTTTTGACGCAAATGTCTGATTCGCTTAGAACATTTTCCAGCACTGTTCTGCAAAAAATTACTCAACACAATGTGGAAGGGAAATTCGGAGGGTAATTCGTAGGAAATGTAAAGGAATTTTAAGGGAAATTCGGTCAAATCTTGCGGATTGAAATTCGCAAAAAACAAGTGAAAACCGGAACAGGCCTGATAAACAACAATAAATATTAGAGTTTCCCAGCTTTTAGGTTTAACTTTTCAGAAAAAGAAAACTACAATATTAAATGATTGCAAACAAATATTATTATATCCAGTATCTAATCTAGTGTTGTGTAATCGCATCATTCTAATAAAAAACTTTGAATTACCTCATGCAAAGTATTGTTAAAGGAAAACGGAAGGAAGAAAAATAGATTGAAAGTTCTAAACTTTGTTTACTTTGTTGCATGCAAATCCCCAACATTAGCCATCCCCTCAATATTCTCTCATTTTCCGACTCTATCCACTAAAATAAAATAGTAATTTTGACAGAAGGAAACAAAAAAAAAACAAAAACGTGAAGAGCAAAATAAAATTAATTTGCAATGCAAATTACTTTTAATAAATTTTTGAAAATTTTTTCCAGACACGACGGATGCTGGCTGTGAGAGCAGCTGTTGCTCACTTTGTGGGGTAGAAGGAAATTGGGGGTAGAGATGGAGACAGACAGACAGACCGACAGACAGACAGAAGGCAACAAATGAAGCGACGCTGCTTTATAAAGTGGCAAATGGTTAGAGATAGACAGAGAGAGCAACAGAGGGGGGAAAAAGTCACTCGGCTGGTTGCTCGACTCACTGGACAGAGAGACAAGAGACAAGAGACAGACAACTGATGACAGGGCGTATAATTTATGCACAAAGTGAGGGAGGATGACAATGGGGGTAATCCACGGCTATGGCGACGTTTAATGAATCATGGAGAGAGAGAAGGCAAGAGAGAAAGAGCGAGAGAGAGAGAGAGAAGAAGTGCACACAGTTGTTGAGCTAAGAATGAAACAATTTTCGATGAAAATGATAAAACGATAAAGGTAATATTATAATCAAAACAGGATATGAAATATATATTTTCAGCAGTGGACATCGATTGAGCTCTTCAAATACCTTGAATTAATTCCACAACTTGGCACATTTTCCACTCGTTGAAATGCTTTTAAAAGTTGACATAATTTAAATTCGAATTGAATTTAATTTAGGTGAAAATCTCAACAAATTTTTTACCCTTTGCGAGTTAATTGAAAAGTTGACTTGACTTTAATTTCAATAGTTGTATAAGTTTAAATAATTTAAGAATATGGTAGAGAATCTAAAACATATTCCCTTATTTAGGGCAGTTATTAAAGTGGACTTTAGATTAGTTTAACGGCTTTTAACGACTTCAATTTACATTTAACAAAATTTAAACTACAGAAATTTTCAAGATTAAACAGATTAAAATAATGCAGAAAATCTTTAAATTTACCAACTGTAGATTTAACAGTTAACAGATTCAATTTTAATGGAACTTCAAGTATCAAATCAAGAACCTAAATTTTAAATTAATTAAATTAACGAAAGAGTTTAGTTTAAAGATTATAGAGAATAAAGTAGAAAACTTCTTTAATTTCCATTATTTGCTTTACATCACTTTCAATCAGAAAACTCTTTTAAAGTCAAAGTTTTCGCGTGCATGAATATTTTAAACGGCAACTTCAGTTTCATCACATATAAAAAATGGATAAGACACCAAAAAAAAAACTTTACTTTCAATGTAAAATTGATATTCAACATGATATAACAAGAGAGTCACGACACGACCGAGAGAGACAGTCAGATAGTCAGACCGACAGAGAGACAGACAGACAGACAATTCGATTGACATTCAATCAAAACCAAATAATATTCCGTTTTGGGTGACATTGTTTGTTGCAGGTGTCTGTTACTGTTGTTTGACGACAACGACGACAATGAAAACAAATGAGTTGAAGACTTGAAAATACTCTTTAAAATTTAAAAAAAATTTTAAGTTTAAATATGTAACAGGAATAGGGATTTATATATTAATTAAATGTAATAAACGCGTAGCAGTTCGATAACATGCACTGTAAATAACATAACATACGAATATAACATACTCTGTAAGTTAACGTAGAAATAACATAGACTAAGCCAGTGGTCGGCACCAACACAGTCATGTTTGCATTGCATTTTTCTTCGCCTAACAGCGGAATAACAGCGACGTAACAGAAACAAATCGTAGCAGCGACGCAGCTTATACTGTACGGCAGCGCAGCAGCAGCGCACATTTCTTTTGCACAATAGATAGGGCCGTGCCGATACCTGATTTAGATAACAATTAAATGTAATAATCGCCTATTTGCATCTCGATGTTATATTTACACTGCAGTTCGATGCAAATATATAACATACACTGTAAATAACATAGCATACAAATATAACATACTCTGTAAATTAACATAAGAATAACATAGCTAATCATACAAGAGTAGAACATTCTGTATTTGGCAATTGAAATACTGGCTGCAATTTCTAGTTTATTCTAAACTGTTTTAACTAAAATACAGGGTATATTTGCTAAATACACGTACCGTTCTATTTTTTCTATCATGAAAAACAATAAAAGTTTTACCACTAGCACAACACGCTTACTTTGTTTTCATTTTCTTCATTGTTTCACTCGTTTTAAATTGTTTTTTTCTGTTCACCCGCTTTCCATTTTCCAACTGTAAACGAGATTCTCTGTATGACAATTCAGCTAGTATTTCAGTGCCTGTTGTTGTTGTTGTTTTTATTATGTTTTATTTGTTGTTGTTGTTGTTGTCGTCGCATACAACATAAATTGACGTGTTTGCAAAAGTTTTCGATATTTATATTTGAATATGTATTTGCAATTTAGGTTTTATTGATAGCCTCTGTCTGTCTGTTTGCACTTTACCTCCCTCCCTCTCTTTATCTCTCTCTCTCTCTCTACATGTCCCTTCGTTTTCCTTGTCAATTTGTTGATTTTTGCGTGGCACGTGTTTTATTTATTTTTTTGTTTTATTCTTATTTTTACGGCTTATTTCACACACACGACAACTTGAAAAAGGAGAAACCATCCCAAATAAAATTGTTTTGTTATTTATTAAAAATTGCCATGCCACGCCCCATTGGCAAATATGTAAGGAAATATTTGGCTTGTTGGCTTTGTTGCTGTTGTTGTTTGTTTGCTGAACATTTGTACAATATTTGCGGATTTTTGATTTCAATTGCATTTGAATTGAATAACATCATTTAAATTTGATTGATTGAAGGGGATGGAATAAGTAATGGAAATCCATTTTTTTTTATTTTATAATATATTTTAAATCTTATTGGTTTATTACACTGTTAAGCTCTTTAATAAAACTGGGAATAAAGCGTCAGGTGCTTAAGAGAGTGTACAAAGTTCAATAGTTAATCTCTTATGTTGGCACCTATACATGATCGTGAATAAAACCTTAAATTATAACTTCATTTCACCCTTTTTTCTTCCTCTGCAATCTTCATTTTTATATCAGTGTTAAAATTTAGCAAATTTCCCTTTTTGCTGTCTCATTAAATGATCCTCAGCTCTTAACAAGCTTCATTTGAATGTGTTTTGAGATGCATTGCTCTCTTTTTTTGAAGAAAGAGAGTTGTGCCAAAAGAATATTTAAAGCGTCAAACTTTCGACGCTGCTAAATATAAGAGAGTTTGCGTCAAAAAAATATCCTAAATGCAATCAACTTCATCATTAAATTACCATAATAATGATCATTTGAATGTAATATCAACGATTTACCTCTGTTGCTATCGCACACACTCTCCTTCTCCCTTTCACCAGCTCAGTTACAAACTCATTTTGTCCGGTCTGCATTTCAACCCAGGCACTTTTGTCTCTCTTTCGTTGAAATCAAACTTTTTCCTTCCGCATGCATTTCACTTTTTCTCTCATTTCAGTTTTCATTTTTGTTTTCTCCTTTTTTTCGTTTACAGCATTTGCACTTTTTATTGCATTTAAATACACACACACACACAGATACACACAAACATAAGCGCAAACATGCTTTGTTTTGGCTGCTGCTGTTGTGGTTTGCATTTCCGTTGCGCTTATCATGCAATAGCAGCGGTTGCTGCCTTCCTTACACACACACACACAAACACACAGACTAGAAAAGAAAAGAGCAAAGGCAAAACAAGAAAACTATGACAAACGTGTGACACAAAAAGCGCCAAATAACGCGGCTGTGGTCGCGGCTTCACAGCCGACACAACAGCAGCAACGGCAGCGGCAGAGGCAGCGACAGTGACAAAGAGCGAGAACAGTAGGCGCAAAAAGCTTAGACAATATAAGAGCGAAAACGAGCGAGAGAGTGGGAGAGTGACAAAGTTTTGACGTGCCCGACAACAGTGTGAGTGTTTTGTTATGCGACAAACTTGTTGTTTGTTGTTATTGTGATTGTTATTGTTATTGCCACTAGCGTTGATTATGTTGTAGTCGTGTATTTTTATTCCATTCCTCACATTTTCTCTTGTTTTCGGGCACATTTTTTTGCTTTTGCTTAACAAACGCAATAGTCAACACAGACAGTGGGCTCTAAATGTGAGGGGGCGGGAAGGGGAAGTAGATGCTGTGGGGGAGGTTAGTTCGTCTGATGTGTTGCGGTCGTTCATCTAACAACCTAAATAAGTTTCGCTGCCTCCAGTTTTTTTTTTTTTTTCGCTTTTCTCAATTTTTTTTTCCTGCATGGTAATGGAGTGTCAGAACCATATACCCAGCAATCACAGACGGTCGACCGACCGACCGACCGACTGACTGACTAACTGAGTCACTGTAAAAAGGCCTAACCCACCAAAAAGACAACAAAAACAACGCACAAAAGACAAACGCCGTGGCGTTGACAGCAGGCGAACTGGTGACATGCAGTCTACATATGTACATACATATACATATGTACATATGAGTGTGTGTGTGGTGGGAGTGGAACGTAGGTGTTTCTAATTGTGCAAGTCATGCACACTTGCAAACATCCTTAGGCATGGATACTAATCTGTTACCTATTTAAGAGAGCATAACAAGTGCTTCAGCAATCCAACTTATATTTATAATAGATCGGTTCAGTTAAATCAAATGAATAACTCTCTTAAGGATAAACATATGCAAACACTCTATCGTTGCTTACTCTCTTCATTATCGCAAGTCTCTTATGCTATGCTCACTATCCGTTCATTAAGTGACGCACTTCTGCTGCTGCTGCTGACTTCGTTTCGAAACAAATGCGACCTCGAAAACAAAACAACACGATGCCGTTACAGACAGCGACAGCGACGGCGACGTCATCAATATATCAAGCGTTGACGTTATTGCAAGCGCATTTGCTCTTCACCCACTCCCTCTCTTTCCGCTAAGCGTACTCTTTATATGCAATTCAAAGCAGCGCACTGTCGACGTCATCGGCTGCCGTAAATTACCAGTGAAAACAAGTAAATAAATGAAAATAAATAAATTCGCATTTTCTGTGTGGAGTGGACGTAAGAAAAATGCATTTTTCTTATTGGTATTTTTTGCTTTCCTTTTCGTATCTATTTTCTTGGGCTTTTTTTTATATTGTGTGAATTTTTGAGCGACGAGTATCTTGTTCATTTGTCACCTGCTTTGCAATTTTCGTGCGGTTCGTTGACACATGTTTCCTTATATATTATTTGCTTGTTAATTGCTTTTAATTTATAGCTGCTAAAGTAAAATAATTAAAACAACAACAAATGAGATAAATTTATGGAGGTGAGGTGAAATGACAAGGTCAATGTTCAATTCATCATAAAAGAAAGCACAGCTGGCAAATACTCTGCATTTAAAATTAAGTCCAAGGCAGATTATGCAATTCATAGAAACTACGTGATCAAATAAATAAAGTAACACACACACACATACATACACATTCTGAATGCATCAAACAATAACAACATTTTTATACAAGAATGTATGTGTGGGGGGGAGTGTGTGGGTTCAAAGTCATATTTCAAATATAATCTTATCAGCTTTTCGATGTTGAGTTATAACCCAAAAGAGAAGCGACGAAGAGAGTAGATGCGAGTGGGAAGCGCGAGCGTCGAAACATGCAAAACAATTTATAAAACTAGACAGACACAAGCACAAACAGAGCGTGAGAGTGGGAGAGAGAGCGTGAGAGTGTGCAAGCAAGAAAGACAGAGAGCGAGCGACTGGTTATTAATCCTTTTGAATCAGCATGTGTCCTCTTGCTGGCACTTTAGACTCTGATTTCTTTATTTTACACTCTTTTCTATGCAATATAGAAATACATACACACATACACACATTTACGAAGAGAATATTTTTCCGCAAAATTTGTTTTATTGCCTGCACGTTTATATGTACATACATATGTATTGCATGTAAAAAGGGGGACAATAAAGTGAACGTCGCCATGTGTGTAAACAGACTGCTCTCTCCTTCTACTTCTCTACGTTTAGCCACTCTTATACTCTTTAACTTGCGCTTCCCCCTCTCTGGCACACTTTCTATTACTGTTGTTGTTGTGTTGTTGTTGCTGCTCCCTCGTTGCATTTGAAAATAAATTTGCATGCAGCTGCGACGATGACGATGACGACGACGACGACGGCGGCGGCAAGCCAACAATTGTTGCGGCAATGTCCTGTGCCAGCTAGGTTTACCCACGTGCCCCTCACCCTTCACTTCCGCTTTACACACTCCTTTAACATTTACAACAAGCAGAAAAATAAGAAGAAGCACAAGAGCAGCAGCAGCAGCAGCAACAAAATGAAAAAAGCAACAGCTTCACTGTGGCACTGTGGTTGCCTGTGGGCTAAATAACCACCCAACAACTTCCTCACTCTCCATCTCCATCTGCATCTGCATCTCCTGCTCTTTCTCTATCTCTTTCTACTCTGCTATCCTGCTATCCGTTCGCCAGTTGCTTCAAAATTTACGACCAAAAGCATTTTCAAGAGTTTTATGCGCGTTGAGTGGCAGCGCCAGCGGAGAGAGCGGGATGCAGAGAGGGAGAGAGAGGAGGAGGAGAGGATCCAGCGCTGGCTGCAGGACTAAAATTTAAGTTGGCCAAAAACTACACACAGACTTTGCTACAGAAACAGAACGCATACATGGATATGCCCGATAGTTATTTGCCTGATTTCTGGTTTTAGGCCCGTTTCATGAGTTTCTTTTTTGTTTGCTAACATCCCTCAACTCTCTTCCTTCCCTCAACTACCCTCTACCACTAACCTATCCTATTCTCTGCGACCCTTCAACTCGCTGTTTCATTTCATTTCGCTTTGGTTTTACTTGTGCTAGTTATTTATACTCTGTGAAAAACATAACACGGGCATATCAGGCTGCATTTGAAAGCTTTTTATGTTATTATAGGGTATCTGCTAGTCAAGCATACCCAGAAAATTGTTAATAGTAAGTTTTACTGATGTAAAATGAGAAAAAGTTCTATTTAGTCGAGTTTTGTGCATAGATTATGCTTATTTTTGTTTGCTACAGGGTATCTGCAAGTCGATCATACCCCAGCTAATTCTTTATAGTGTTTTTATAATTTAAAGTTGGATAAAGTTGATTTTCAGTCAAGTTTTGTGCAAAAATTATGCTTATTATTCTTGGCTACAGGGTATCTGCAAGTCGAGCATTAACTTTAAACTGCAAAATTCACATCAGGGTTTCATAGTTGATCTAATAAAAACGATAAAAACAATACTTTTCTCACCACAAGGTATCTGCGAGTCGAGCATACCCAACTCTTTACATGTTCTTTTTTTATGTTCTATCTTTTAGTGCATTTTACCAGTCAGTCGTCACTCGCCAGTCAGGAAGTAGAAAATTTTCCGGTTTTACTGTGCGCTCGTGATGCCAGGAAATCGTTCTCCTAGTTTCTAGGATAGAGCGGGGAGCAGCAGCTGAAGAAGAAGAAGAGGCTCTCTTAGGACTGAGGGATTCGCGAATGAAATGAAAAGCTCCCGTCATCTCGTTTTGCTCCTTCTCCTCCTCCTCCTCCTCCTCTTCATCCTCTTCCTCTCCTCGGCTGCTGTGGCAATTGGGTTGATGGACTCGCAATTTTTGGTTCTGTTAGCCAAAATGGAAAATGGGAGCATTTATTGAACTTTTCGCTAAAGATATATTCGTATTTTACGAATTGGGTTAAAAACGTCGAGGGGGCTTGGCTGAGGGGGGCAGTACCAAAATGTAGGCCGTGTATTTAGTTGAATAAAGGACTAAAAAGAGTTTTCTACTTAAACTTTGACTGCCTGCCAGTGTGCAACTGTAATGAGTTTGTGACTGAGAGAGCCGGCAAAAGGTAGCTTAAAACAAAGTAAAAGTAGAAGTAAGAAAGCGACTACGAAATACCCTGTGCAAGATACACAACACGTGTTTAATTTTAAATCGTTACTTAGCTAAACACATTTAAGAGCTTACATTCAGAATCAAATAACTAGGGAAACAATATTCAAATAATTTTCAAAATAAATGCGGTGTTTATAATCCGATTATAATGAAATTTTCAGGATTGATAGAAATAATAGAAAGATACATAAATTTAATGTCGAATCCTCAAAATAAATGAATGTGCGTATTGTATACTGAAAACTAAAAACTTTTACATATTATAGATCGTACGTTTATTTAACTTATACACTTTATAAAGTCGGAGTTGTCTACTTCTGGCTGTTGTCTGTCATATTCAAGATTTACAGGTTTTAAAAGGTTAAGATATTCTCAATTTATTGCTTAATATAATTGTAAGATTATTCTCAAATTGCAATTCTAAAAGAATTTTTTAAATGAAAACTTTCCTTTTAAATATTTAATTAAAAATCTAGCTTGTATCTCATTTTTCAAAGGTGTAAACAGAGATTTTAGATAGAAAAAACGACAAGAAAAACGAGAAAACTTTAAATAATTTGCCAGTTTTCACAGATCACTCTAAAAACTTGAGTTGACTTCTTCAAAAACTTCCCTTCATTTTGGCAGCTACATTTAATATACGACCAAAATATTTACTCAATGCCTTAAAAAGCGAAAGAGAGGAAAACTCGCGAGAAACAACATAAAAAAAAACTTATATTTTCATAGCTTGGCAGCATTTTTCTTCATTTTGGTGTAAATTGCATGAATATTTTTACTTCATCTGGAAGGTGAGAAGATGCTAAGAGGGAAAAGAAAAAATCTATTTTTTTCACACTTTGCGCGTAGCTAAAAAACATATAAAAAAAAAAATATATATATCTCTTTGCATAATTTCATAATGAGCACTGAACTAACACAAGCTTTTGCTAAAGGAGGAGGGGGTGAAAGAGAGTGTGGGGGAGGGGCGGCAGAGGAGGCGTGGCTTATAGCATATGCTCCGCTTGGCATTTGCAAAATGCGTTCGCGTTTTTTTCACTTTGAGTTTCAGGCAAATTGCTCATACGCCATGTTGCACGTTGAAACGAATGCGGGCCAAAAGAGGAACTAAGGACCGTTGAGTGTACATATACATGCCCCCAAAAGTAGGCGTGGCAGCGTGTAGGCAACGCTCATAATTATGATTATATGAGCTGTGATTACACGTATTGCATGTGGGCCAGAGAGAGAGAAGAGAGAGAGCGGTAAATCCGTGACAGTTGAGGGGTTCGTCTTTTTCAGGGTTTCCCCTGTAATTTGGCCTGCGGCATTGACTAACTGACTTTGATGATGGCTAAGTGAGTGTAAGCCAGCGAGCTGACATTTTGCTGCTGCTTTTGGATTTAGTAAACGGTTAATTGTTTGCTTCTTTTGGCTTTTAGCGCATTTCTCAATCGAGTTTTCCCTTTGATTTGCCGCAATTTGATTTCATATTCGATAGGAAAATGATTAAATGTTATGTCTAGTCGATTAATGCCAACAATTATCGTTTGAGAAATTAAAATGACGAGTTTTTCATTGATCAAGTTGGACATAAGCTATAAGATAATTATTATAATTAATTATATGTGTTATCGAGTACATTTTATCGAATATTTGTTGCTAAAATCCCAAATAAATAAAAAGTTATTTATAATGGAAATCTAATATTTAAGAAGATATAAAAGAAATAACATATGAGTTTATCGAATATGTGGAAAAATTCGGTATAATAGAGCACTCAAATATGAGTTATAAAGCAATCGAATATGAGTTATAATTCACAAATGAAGAAAAAGTTTTTGAAAGAGGACATATTTTATAAAGATTAAATTAACAAAATTACTTCTATCGAATATGTGCTATCGATTTTTAAAAAAAAAGTTCTTTAGCCTGAAATAATACACTCCTAAAAATATTTACAATTTGTGTTATCGAATATACAGTCATGGAAAAAATAATAGAAACGACAGGGCTGCTCACATTTGAGACCAAATATTTCGTTTCTGGAGCAAATTTCCTCCATAAAAACCAGTGTACTTGGTTTCAGGATAACAATGCTCTATTTTAGATACCTTTTTAGACCTCTTTCGTAAGAATTATAAACTGTGTATACTGATTTGTAGAAAGGCAACGTTTTTGTCTTGGAAAAAATAATAGAAACGCACTAGAATTTTGATATTATCTTGTGTCTTAAGGGTTGAAATCGAGTTATATAAGTATCATTTCATGAACTAGAGATAGAAGAAGACATTAAAAAACTTTTTTTTTTGGATCTCATTCTGCTTGTTGTTGTAATTCGTTTTAGAATGGGTCGTGGCGTACATTGTACTGTTATTGAAAGGAAACATATTCTGGATCCAAAAAATAAAGGCAACTCAATCTCACATATTGTTACAATTCCTAATATTTATAAAAAAAAATGTTTTCAGCGATTTACTATAAGGAAAACCACAAACACGCACAAAAAAGCTTGCATCATAGGGTAAATTTGACAACCTCCTTATCCGAAAATCAAAAAAAAATACCTTTCTGTCATCGGAAGTTCTAAAAAATCATTTAAATGCAACGGTCAGTAGTCGCACTATAAGAAACAGGCCGATTGATGACGGTTTCAAAAGCCATATAGCTCAAAAGGTACCATACCTTAGTAAAAAACACATCAGCAAATGGGAAAATTTCGCGCAGGTGCGTTTACTGCGTCCAAATTGAAAAAATGTGTTGTTGTCAGACGAAACTAAGATCAATTTGCTTGGATCTGATCGGGAACCACATGTTAGGCGCCAAAAGAATACTCCCCACGACCCAAGGTGCTCAACTAAAACGTTTGAGTATGGAGGTAGAAACATAATTTTGTAGGGATGCGTTTCTCATTCTGGTGTTGGTCCATTACATTAGATAAGGGAAAAAATGAGTGCCTCCCAGTATGTCAATATACTCGACAGTATAATGCTACCTTATGCTGAAAAGGAAATGCCGTTAAATTGGGAGTTCCAGCAGGATAATGATCCAAAAAGTTTTTTAAAGCTAGCCAAAAAATGGTTCCTTGACAGCAAAGTTCCCTTAATGGAATGGCCTTCACAGTCAATGGACCTTAATACCATAGAGCACCTTTGGGGGATCTTAAAAAAAAGGATTGGGAGCTAAAAGCCCCAAAATTAAGCATTATTTGTAGAAAAAAGTTAAATTCGAATGATACTCCATTTATCCATGAATTTGTGCCAAACTGGTGGACTCCATGGGTCGTCGATATGTCGGAGTCACTAAAAATCGCGGTGCTACAACCAAATAGTAAAATTAAAGGTTAATCTTTATGCCTTTGTAACTTAAAAATTGTTTTTCTTAACTTTGGGCGTGCCGTTTCTATTATTTTTTCCAGGCCTAAAAAATTAAAAAAACTTTTTATACTATATTAAGTTTTTTTAAAAATATTATTTTGGTTTATTTTGATACATTACTGGATAGGCTTTATGTAAAAATTATGAAACTTAAGAAAAAAAAATGTTCATTGAACAAAATTTAAAAAAATACGAAAAAAAAATGCCGTTTCTATTATTTTTTCCATGACTG